>MJUU01016202.1:121614-132417 GCA_002080025.1 Modiolus philippinarum | reverse complement strand
GGTAAGACCTACACAAAATCCGTTGACATACTACTGAAAGCTTAGATCAAGAGGAATCCAAAGAAAAAAATCCCATCGAAATCCGATGAAAAATAAAGGTTTGACATATTAAGAGAAATTGCAATATTGGCCCCTTTGACCCCTTGTAGCTCGGAAACGGTAAGAGCTATGCCAATCCGTTGACATACTGCCGAAAGCTTAGATCAAGAGGAATCCAAAGAAAAAAATCCCATCGAAATCCGATAAAAAATAAAAATTCTACATCATCTGAAAATTCGCAATTTTGGCCCCATTCTGCCCCTCATAGCTGGGAAAGGAAACAAGTTATCAAAATTCTAATAGCTGAGCGCCATATTAATTTTTCACAAGGAATCCATTGAAAAAAACTGCATCAAAATCAGACTAAAAATAAAAAAATTAATTTTTTCGAGATTTGCCCCTGTTGGGCCCCATTTATCTCGTGAGCGGTACATGCTACGTGAAATCCGTTGGCATACCCCAGATTGGAAATTTCCTCAGGAGCACACTGAAACAAACCCCATCAAAATCCAACAATTAATAAAGATTCTACAGTCAAAAATGTGAAAACACCCAATTTCACCCCTTTTTGGCCCCTTTTTCTAAAACGGGCGGGGCCATCAACTCAAAATTAAAACCTCTGTTTAGGTGTGTGCCAAGATACATCATACTAAAATTTCATAAAGATAAGTCCACTAGAAGCAAAGCTATGCTGTCCACAGACGCCGACACCGACGCCAACGCAGACGCCGACGACGCCAACACCATACCAATATACGACCGCAAAATTTTTGCGGTTGTATAAAAATTTGACGTAAAAATGACTAAGTTCAAGAACTGATATTTTTGACATAGATGATCAAAAATTAAATTTCAAGTACCATGCACACCTTTGATATATGTAAATTTGATCTGCAAAATAAAAACTTCCTGTCTCAAATACTGTAGGAGATTTGCTCCTGACAAAGGGGGTACCCTATTGTTAAAAATTTGACGTAAAAATGATCAAAAATCAAAATCAAAGTACCATGCACACCTTTGATATATGTACTATTGATCTGCAAAATAAAAACTTCCTGTCTCAAATACTGTAGGAGATTTGCTCCGGACAAAGGGGGTACCCTATTGTTAAAAATTTGACGTAAAAATGACTAAGTTCAACAACTGATATTTTTGACATAAATCAGAAAAAATCAAAATCAAAGTACCATGCACACCTTTGATAAATGTACAATTGATCTGCAAAAATAAAAACTTCCTGTCTCAAATACTGTAGGAGATTTGCTCTGGACAAATGATGTACCCATTTGGCAGCCGCCCGCCCGCCCGTCATTTTCACCATTTTAATAACTGGATTTTTCCGATGGAAAACACGGTTAAAAATTGGAAACATGGCAATTGTCAACATTGTTTATTCATGTCAGTCAGGCAGATCATGGCTAACTTCTGGGTGTAGAATCGGGATTTACTCATAAAATGCAATTTCTGCATGTCAAATATTGTTCTGCTCCAATTCATTTGAAATGTGTGAGAACCTGCTAGACATAATTTTAAAAGGCAACAACTTAAACACTAGCCTGACTTAGTCAGATTCTAATCATTGCTAATTGCCACAATGTTAACACAGAAGAAAATCTTAAAAATATAACATATAGGTCCAATGAAAAACAATTGCATTTTCCCAACCAGCAAACATCCTGTATCAGGTGTTGTCCTGTTGAGACCTTATGTTTGGAAAAGTCATATGAGACTTATCAACTTAGCTTTGATAAAATGATCTTTGAATTTTCCCTCATTGGGCTTAATGTTAAACTTTGTTCCCTGTTGGCAACCATCTTCTGGATAGGATATGGACTTACTGGACATTTTGAAAGGGGATCATGTTGGGAACATTTTACAGACATATCGAAATCTGCCTGACCGAAGGACAAATCAGGCAAAACTCAAGTCGGTCTGGCAAAAATTATCAGCAAACAGGACCGAATATTATGTCAGGTAAAAAATTGACTTTTCCTATATGATATGAATTGTAGGTCCTGTAAATTTATTTTCGGTCTGGCAGCTTTTTCTGGTTTGCCTGACCAAATGTCCTGCAAGGCCTCTAGACTTTTCGATTTGTCTGATTTTGACAATGTTTGTTTATAATAGGTCATTTACAGGTAGTTGCGAATAACATCTTTAAAATTTTGTTTTCCAAAGGAAATCAGAGCTCTTGGCTGAATAATACGTCTTCACCTATAGCCTCCATGTCTGGCCTTTAAAATCAGGGCTTCAAAACTTCTGCCTTACACAATTATTAAACAGGAGTTTCTCAAGAGAGTGTACTGCTCACTTTAGCCATGGCTGACATAGACAGAAAGTCCAAGTAATTTCAATGTTTATGGGTCTTGTGACCAACATTGGTTCTAAGTTGGCCAATAAGTTTCAGATGGAAAGTCTTTGAATTTATTTTTCCAGTCAAGTCCAGTGTTTACTGAAGTTCCCTCTGGAAGCCATCTTGGATTAGGCACATTCTTGCTAAACACATTTTTAAAGTTGACCACCATAGGACTATTGTGACAAAGTCTGGTTACAACTGAACTGGCCAAATAGTTTCAAGTAGTGAATAAACCTTATTGGAAAAATACTATTAAAAGACCTTCCCTCAAACTATGCAGCCTTTTAAAACCAAGTTTAGATTCAATGATCCTAAGATAGTCCACAAAAAAAGGTGACCAGAAGTAATCGCACCCCATACAAAATGGGTGCTAGCAGGAAGAACAAAGTTTAGAATTGGACAATATAACACAAAGGTCTGTTAACATACTGGAAAATGAGACACTATAACCATGTTAACATTGAAGTTATTTGGACTGTCTGTCAGGTGTGGTCTATATGAGCATATAGGCTCTTGAGAACCTCTTGTTTTACTTTGTACATGTGTTCTAGCTAGGATGAGAGAGATTTAACCCACACTTCTCTTGAAATGTCTATACTTAGTCATGGTACATGTAGTATGAACCATTGCAATTTACATTTTTCTTGTGGTTTTGCAACTGCTTAATCTTTTGCCTTTGAATTTCGGCCCCTAACAAATCAGTTCAGTAATTTTTTAATATCATTACTCTTATTGAGTATCTTTGTATGTAATCTCACTTACGACATTGTACGAGTATCTGAATGCTAATGTTTTTGAATGACATATCTCGATGACATACCATGTGATTTCGGTTACAATTTCAGGCAATGGAAAATCATGCCAAGATTTTGAATTCATGTTTGAACACGATTAAGGATCAGGATTTAATTTTCCTGTTTTTCAGATCCTGTCTTTTGTATATGCTTAAAAACTAGAGCTGTCCCCAAATGGCAGCCAGTCATACCCCACTCAGTGAACCCTGTTTCAATATAGTAAGTGCAATTTTAAGTGTGTGTGGAGACAATACATGCAATACAGGTGTGGACACAGTACAATCAAAGTCCCAAAGGGACTGGTGGATTAGTGTCTATGATGGCAATGATCAGTATCTAATCTATTGATATTTTATGTACACTGTCCATGTATGATATGAATAATTGCCTGTCTATGTCGTGCATAATTACTCATTTTTTACTATGGGTCTAATTATAATGATGATATCAAAACCAAGAAAGGTACAAAAACCATGTTTTGCTCATCAAGAACATGCCTTTCTGACAGTCAGCAAGCATTTACTGGTGGCCATCTTCATTTGATCACACCAGCCAATCAATGGTATACACTCAACATAGACTAAACAATGACAGCACCATCTTGATCAAGTACAGTTTGAAATTTAATTCTAAAGAAGAGACCTGAATGAAAGGTTTGTGAATGCTGACAAGACCTGAGCAGCAATACCCTGCTCTTTATGGAGAGAATAATTCGTCCAAGAAACACACGAAGACATGAAAACGATGATCTGTGCCAAATTCTTTGTGCAACAATGCATCTCAATTCGCGCTATGATATACATTCTCATGCAATTGAAAAATGACTGTTATGCATTGTAAATATTCAAATGACATTATCTCAAGTTTTGTTTGACCAAACTCTGATCAACGGCAATTAACACGCAACACTCCGGATTGAACATTGTTGGACGAACGGCAATCAACAGATCAACACCCCTGCCTGATCCTATTTCGAATTTAGTCAATTCCAACCCCGATCGTTGCAAAATATCGTCTGTTGCGGAATATGCACCTTGACAACTGTTTCCAGGTAATACTTTGTATTTACCGATGTACGACTTCTTCAGTATTTTGTTTTGAGTCGGCCATTTCATGTATACCGAACGTGGACCTCGGGGAAGACACTGCAAAATGACAATCGCAACAAGTACAATGGAACAGCTGTACTTTTCCATTCATTGATAACTAGAAATGTAAACAAACATTATGTCTACTGTAGATTGTAAATAATGGACTGTTGTTCTCGACGGCTAATGAATTTGATTTTTTATTTCTAATGCGTTGTTCTTTTATGATTTATTTCAAAACAGCCACATAGTTTCATTGCAGTTCCTGGGAAGTACGTTTACGCCATTCATACAAATGTAAATAAAGGCATCGGTCTTCCATATTCATACATATACACACAAAATTTTATGAATGAGAAATTCATTCTGTGATTAATTAACGAATTCGGGCACCATTTAAGTGTTGAAAAGTTCGGGCAATCAAATTAATGTTCAATGAAAATAGACTATTGAGTGTCAGAGTTTTTTTATGAGATCAGAAAGATGTGTATGAGGTTTCATGAAAAGGATTCTTTTAGCATGGGTATGATCACTAATGTTTGATTGCGTGAGGTTGGTCACCTGGGTCGTAACATAGGATAGAATTCTATCCTTTGAATAGACACTCATCCAAAAATTGACACAATACATTAGTACAAGTATGGTAGTTTCACATTCAAGTGCCATGAAGTGTAATAAATATCACATATGACTGAGTAATTAAACTAATCAAGGTATAAAAATGAAGTGGGGCTTTCCTATGATAAAAACTGTGTTTTCTTTTTAGAAAATCATTCAGGAAGAGAATGAATAAAGGCAAAATTATAGGATTTGGGTACTTTATTGGGAAAATTAAAAACGAAGCGAGCGGGCGGGCGAGAGGGTATGCAGGCATTGGATTTCCCTTGTGTTTTTTTTCTCCGCAATTCATATTTGATATTAAACAATTTTGTCTAGGCCAGGAACAAGTTCCTATGGATGAAACCCTTGAAATCTGGGACTAGTGTATGCATACCCTGTTTTGGGGTATAATACCCAAATCTGAGGATTATCCCCAACCTGTGTGTCCTGTGGTAGACCGAATAGACGAGATTCCAATTGATGAATTTTCCCACAAAAATTTTGACGTCACAATATAGATTTTCAGACATCACAATGTTGCTCCGATTGACCCCAGGTCAATCAGGGCAATTCATTCATAAAACGAAATTGGAAACTCGTCAATTCTTCTGCCTTTATGGCATGTATGGCGCAAAATTACCTATTTGCCCTATGGGCAAAACCATAAATTAAAAATGAAAGTCCAATAGAAAAGATAAACGACAAAAAGGTAATATTTGCACCATAGAGGCAGAAAAATTCGGTCTAGTCCTGTGTCTATGCAGCTAAAATTTAAAAAAACTAGCGAGATTTAGACACGGGTATTATCCTTTTCGATAATATTTGGTCATTTAAAAAAAATAGAGATTATGGTCTGTTCTTTTCATATTTCTTAAGAAAACAAATACACTGATATTCCTAGCTGCGGAACCGTAGCTCTATAGGTCCTTTTATTTTTTTCTGATTTGGCGGACCATATGGTCCGCAACTATCAGAAAATTAGCACAAGGACCATAAGAGCTACGGTTCCGCAGCTATGATATTCCATACTAAAAGATTTTACATGTCCCCTGTCTTCGTCCCTTCTTGGGTGATGTCTGCAAATTGGTTCTTAGTTCTTTTTTCACGGTTCTTTGTACGTTTGTAAAACAACTATTTTTTACTTAAATTTAAAAGCTTCATTTTGACGTCGAAAAATAAAATACGACGAACTACCAACGATCTCGCTACTGATTTTTATTATATTACCTATGTTCCCGTCTGCAAGTGCAATATCAGATGAAAGAACGAATTCAAACAATAGTTTCTCTTTTTCCGATAGAGTTGACAGATCAGAAAATGGTAACATGTTAGCTAGAGAGTCCTTTTAAGCTCGTTCTCCCAAGTCCCCATTTACGTGGGTAAATTTCACATGAGTACAGACAAAACTATAGAAGATTATAAACTTTGAAGGCTGGCACTGCATAGATATGAAATTTTTGTATTCATTTTCAAAAAAATAATTTCAATACAATGATTTATTTGTGCTGTCCATTTTTTCTCCGTGTTTGAAAAGGTCCAAAAGTAAAACATAAATAAAGACAGGTAAACAGTTCGAGACGACCCCTACGTTATACAGGTAAGTTATGCATTTAAATCAACAAGGACAAAGGTAATCAAACAAATCTTGCAAGTTAGTTTTATTTTGGATGTTGCGAGAAATGAAAAAAAATGCACTGCTTTTGTCAGGTAAGTTTTTACTTTATTTTCTTGAAAAGGTAATTTAATTATGCATAGCTAAGTAGTGCCAGCGTTAAAACCACGATAATTTTTCTTCACTTTGCTCTGCTCATGTATGAAAACCACATCAACATTGTAGCCATATTGTTGAGATTGTTAAGATGAACCTTAAAATAATCTTGCTTATCACAAAACAGGTATCTAATGACGTTTCCCATTATAAGTCTATGGAGATTTCTTTTAACATATACATGTTCCGTGACCTTTCAGACTTATAAAAAAAAAAAGAATAATAAGACTGTAGGTTTTTATAAATAGGGGTCTCATGTGATTTTTAAAATAAATACCTAGACTTATTTTTCTGGTGTGAATCTAGTCACTGGAGTACTCTTATTACAAAACAGCCTAGAAATCGTCCCTACCTTGTTTAGTCTAGCCGGGCGAGACTCTCAAAAATGCACATTTTACCCTTATTCTGTGACAAGCCGGTCGCCGATTTTAAAGACCTATTTTTAGTGGAAAAATGCGGCACCGGACTTTAAATTGGCATTTCTCTGAACCTAAAAGTCAGTCCTCTCTGATTTTTTGTCAATTTGTTGACAATACAATGTATATGTACCTATTTAGAGTTAGAGTAAAATTCCTGGAAGAATTATATTTTGTCCAGTAGCCTCTGTTTTGTAAAGTGATGAATTTTGTGTGAAAAAAACATGCAATTTTGTAGCAAAATTTCGAAACCTGACCTGAAAGCTCAGCTTCTCACATGAAAACTATAGAGCCAAGGTCCAATATTTTTTCATATTTGTATTAAATGGAAAGGTGTCTTTCAAACTAGCACTTTTTTATTTCGAGTTTCAGTATCTGTGGTGGCTTTGATGCCCGTGGCACCGTATTCTCAAATTTGTTCATTTTTGTTTCTCGTACTTTTTATTCAACATTCAGTTACTATAAGTTCAATTGCGTTTACCATTTCGCGCATGCAGATTTAAATAGCCTTTATACTCCTCTTTCGCAATATAATCAGATTATAGGGCATCCATAAGCCAATTTCCGCATAAATGCATTGTAATTTGCCTTTGCCAGTAAAAGTTTTGCTAAAAATCGGAATTTCAAGTTTCACAACGAGTGAAAGGTACCCTTCTTTATGACATCATTCCTCTTGACTCAAATACCCGAGAGCAATAATACTGGTATCAAATAAAAGAGCAAGGATGGCCCTTTCCAATGATAGCCAACATATGACCCCATATAATACATGCAGCTTGCTACTCTAGATATACGTTGTATGGAGATTCCCATATGTCACACATGAAATCGGACCGGCTGAAACCCCTATAATGAACCACAGGCACTTGTTTCATAAAAGATGGACTGACATCTTTTATGAAACAAGTGCCTTTGTAATGAACCTACTTAGCAGGTAACAGGCACAGGGGTTTGTAACGAAAAAAAATAAAGCTCCAACCCACTGAAATTGGTTTTTTTCAGTGAGTTGGAACTTTATTTTTTTTTATAACAAACCCCTGTGGCTGTGGTAACAGGTAATGAACTATCGTATGATAGATAGCCAATTGACATATCTTTAATAGAAAGAATGACTATCATCTCCTAACTTCTATTGTTCAAGAATAGTCTTAGTAACAGAGAATGCATTAAAATATAACACAATCTATAAACATTATAACTTTGTAATTTCTTTCGGTCCCAGAAAATATAGTACCGGTATGTATTTTTAAATTCCATATTCTGATGAAATTCGAAAGTCTCCATACAACAGGATTTATAAGAAAATACTTTTTAAATTTATAGTCGATGCAATTAATTATTTTGTTGGTTTCAATAAACAATTACTCAATTCTGCGAGGGTGTCAACACTTACATGTATATTCCATGCAATATACATTCATGTAACAATGACAGGTAAGTAGATATCTAGACAGGTAATTTTGAAGATAAAATAATGTGATATTGTAATTTTTGATAGATTGACATAACTTTATTTCCATAAACTAATTTTACAAAGACGAGAGAGAAAATACAGAATAATATATACCCACTAGACTTGCTCCAAGTCCCTTCCTATTAATTATATTTTGGGACCCCTTTAATAAAAATTAGCTATGAGAGAGTCAAAGCCTTTGTACAGCATATTGATACAGAGAACAGCTGGATAGAATACTGATAATATTAAAGGGGAAAATGTTATCAGAGAGATGTTATCGAAGAGAAAATTATCAAATACAAAGGGACTTGTAGCAAGTCTATATACACACATAAATGCAAAATTCATGACAAAGTTTAAGGCAGAAGGATGAATCTAAACAAAAAGTGAGAAAAAAAGAAAAAGAAAAGAATTGTTACAATTCCAAAACTCTCTAGGATCATAATTACCTAGTTTTTCAGAATGTATAATGTAGCTGATTTTGGCTTTACATTTAGATCACATTGGTTATATGCTCTCTATCAGTATTTAAACATCTTTGAGTTTATGGTCTTCCAAATGTTAAGATTTTATCTGCACTGAAGAGACATTAATTGTCGAAATGCACATATGCAGAAAATAAATTCACAGTAACTTCGGTATTTAGTTATTTGTTACCACTGGGTCGACGCCACTGCTGGTGGACTGCTAGTCCCCAAGGGTATTCACCAGCCCAGTAGTCAGTTTTTACTTCGGTGCTGACCCGAAAGCCGATTATTGTTGGAACCTTACAATATCTAAATTTTTGTAAACTTTGTTGAAAACTAAGGAGTATCTCCCTCATGCAAAGCTCTGTCCTTTGCTGATATTGTCTTTACATTTAGAACACATTGGTTATTTGTTCTCTATCAGTATTTAAACATCTTTGAGTTTATGGTCTTCCAAACGTTTAGATTTTATCTGCACTGAAGAGACATTAATTGTTGAAATGCGCATATGCAGAAAATAAATTCACAGTAACTTCGGTATTTAGTTATTTGATTCTAAAAAAGATTGAATTTGATAAATTATTGAATTTATCTATTTACAAATTTATGTACATCTGATTGAATGCAACATAAATCAGATAGTACTGTTACATAAATTAGATAATACAGCTTGCCCACAGATATTGTCTGTTTGGTTTATATAAGAAAACATATAATACATTTACTAGCATGCTTAAACCACAAAAATGAGATAAAATTGTATTCACAGGTAATGCTATGTTATCTTTAGATAAAACATTATTACCGCAAATTTCACAGAGATCTACATATAAAATATTTATATGTACTTATCAGGAGTCTACATATAAAATATTTATATGTACTTATCGGGAGATATGAGGAAACCTGATAATATATGTCTGATAATGTGCGTCAAAAGCACAAAAATTCAGATAATATAGCATTACCTGAGATAATGCATATTATCTCATTTTTGTGGCTTAAATTTGGCATTCAATACCTGATATTCTTATCATTAATCAATTAATGAACTAATTTTTAACATTATTTCTTTAGTAACTCTCTAACACTGAATCATGATTGAAATGTCCTTATTATCAGTTAAGAGCTGTTTATAATTAATAGAGAATCAGAGTCGCAAAATAAGAAAATTGGTTAACGAAAGCTTTATTTTTATATAGCCTAGGTGGCTGTGTGGTCTAGAGTGCTGGACATAGTGCAGGCGGGGGGAAGACAACAAAGCATTGATTCAAATCCAGCCTTAGATATTGCTGGATTTTCTGATGGTAGCAGGTTTAAAAAAATGATTTTCATCACCGTTCAATGGCATTCAGAATCATATATTCTAGCTTCGCAGACCAACACATTATCATACGAATAATATAGATATGGTAAAACAAGATGGGGAAAATACAGCTTCTTATTTAAACAAATTGAATATAAATTTAAAGAAAAAATAGCACCAGTAGTTTATTTATACATTTTGATCAAACAAAATTTGGCATACTTGCATATTTTGCTTAATTTTCTAATTTGTATATATTTCATCATACATACAACAGAGATATGTATAGTGAAATCCTTGTATACACCTTATTTTGTTAGCTCACCTGGCCAAAGGCCATGTGAGCTTTTGCCATCACTTATCATCCATCGTCCGTCGTTGTCTGTAAACTTTTTAAATTTTTGCTATCTCCTCTGAAACCACTGAACCAATTTTAACCAAACTTTACAGGAATGATGTATGGTAGGTCTTTCACAAAGATTGCCGAAATTTTTCTGAGGCGCCAAAAAACAT
>MJUU01016202.1:106559-121598 GCA_002080025.1 Modiolus philippinarum | reverse complement strand
TGAACAAAACTGAACCAAACTTTACAGGAATGATGTATGGAAGGTCCTTTACTTAGATTGCCGAAAACTTTCTGATCTGCCAAAAAACATGGCTGCCAGCGCAGATCATAGTTTAACATGGGGCCCTAAGGGAGAAGCATATATTTGCTATCTCCTCTGAAGTTCCTGAAGCAAATGGAACCAAACTTTACAGGAATGATGTATGGAAGGTCCTTTACTTAGTTTGCCGAAATTTTTTCAATCCCTGAAAAAATCATGGCCGCCAGCGCAGAACATAGTTAACATGGGACCCTATAGGAAAAGCATATATTTGCTATCTTCTCTGAAGCTACTGAAGCAAATTGAACCAAACTTTACAGGAATGATGTATGGAAGGTCCTTTACTTAGTTTGCCGAAATTTTTTGGATCCGCGAAAAAACATGGCCGCCAGCTCAGAACATACTTTTACATGGAACCCTATGGGAAAAGCATATATTGACTATCTCCTCTGAAGCTACTGAAGCAAATTGAACCAAACTTTACAGGAATGATGTATGGAAGGTCCTTTTCTGAGTTTGCCGAAATTTTTTCGATCCGTGAGAAAACATGGCTGCCAGAACTCTACAGGAATGATGTATGGAAGGTCTTTTATAGAGATTGCCGAAATTTTTCCTATTCCTTTAAAAACATGGCTGCCAGCGCAGAACATGGGACCCTAAGGGAAAAGCATCTATTTGCTATCTCCTCTGACGCTACTGTAGCAAATTCAACCAGTCTTTACAGTAAGGATGTATGGAAGGTACTTTGATCTGACAAAAAAGATGGCCTCCAGTGCAGAATATAGTTTAACATTGGAGCCAGGAATGGATAACCATCCTTATAATCATCATGTCTGAAATGTACAGAAGGTCCTTTGGAAAAATTATTCATTTCAATAGGATCAGACAAAAAACATGGGTGCTAATGATGAACATAGCTAAACATTTGACCCCATTGGTAAGGAAACATCTTTTTTAGTCATGTATGGCGTAGAAGCATTTTGCCAGGTGAGCGATACAGGCTCAGTCTCTGAGCCTCTAGTTTTATGTGAGACAAAATAAAAATTTTTTATACAAAGATGAAAAATGAATAAATAAATTAAAAAATAATTCAATAAAATTAGAAAAAAATATAAAAGACTTAAAATAACCGCCTTTCATTATATGCATTTCACCATACAAGATTTTATTGAAACTTAATACATTTTTGTATTCAGATATATGCAGGTTACTCTTACTGTTACAAATGTCATTTAATCAAATTCAATAATACCCTTGTATATCATTATATTTAAAGGTGTTGAAAGTAGCTCATTATGCATTCAGATTACCTGTTTGTTATCTCAAAGATAAGAAAAAAGAATTATTTTAAAATTATAAGTGGTCTTAAATATATGAAATTTTAAAAATGACAAATTTTACATACAAATGCACCAGCATTATTAATCACAACTCAGTGAAGTGGAACGGTCCCACTGTTTGATGTAAATAGATTAACCTTAACAAACTAAAGATATGTGCAATTTTATTTGATAATATAATAATAGGTATAACCTATCATAGCATCATAAAGAAAATGTGACAAGAAGCTTGGAACTGCCACACCTAATAGTCTTATGTTTACCTGCTGTAAAATGTAATCCCATTGGTCTTTTTTGGTACGAAGATGAAGCTGCAAAATTTTATAAAATGTTAATGAAAAAGTTGGTATGCAAAATGTTTCATTGTGAAAAACATTGCTTGTCAATTTATTCTGCCAACCTATTTTAATAAAGCACCAAAAATTAAAACTTTAAAGTTTCTAAAACCATATCATACAAAACTTGTTATGTTGACCTTGGCATATGCATGATATCATACTACATTGTATTAATAAAAACTCTAGCATTTGTATATCTTTTGAATAGTAATTGATTTGATAAGAACAAATCAATCAATCCATGTAATACAACAAGTAAAAAAGTAAGTAAGTAAAACTTTATTTGAAGTAAGTGAGAAGCTAACCGTCAAAACGAATAATCCAAGGACAATGACAACATCGGAAACAAAATAGAAAGAGAGACACAACATGACTACAGCACAGAAAAGAAAAATGAAGACACACACACACAGAGATGAACAACACGGACCCAATAAAAAACCATGGGTGAGATCAGGTGCACCGGTAGAGTAAGCTTCTCCTGCTTCTTATAAGAGACCCGCCGTTTTGAACATGTCAAATCCGGTAGGGGAAACAACAATGGGAAAGATCTGTTGTCATCTGGGAAACAGATATCCCATAGCGTTCCACAAGATGGTGATGTCGACCGTAAAACTTCTGGAGGGATGACTTCAAGTTTTTGGTAACATACCCTTGTTGAAGTAGCCTATTTGTGAGTAACCGGGCTCTATCAAGGAAGTCACTGTATTGATCACAGGCTCTTGAATAGCGAATGAGCTGGGAGATGTAAACTCCATGTGCCGGCGCTGTTGGGATGTTGCTACAAAGAAAAGGGAAATTTACTATTGGAAAGGTAAAGTCATCGCGTTTGTCGTACAGCTAAGTTTGAAGTCTACCTCTGTTGTCAATTTCAAGATGAAGGTCAAGGAACGAGGCTGATGTGGAAGTGTCCGCAGTATCCTTAATTTTGAGCTCTTTTGGATAGATCAGACGAAGAAAATCACCAAAGCGAGGGTTGTTTAGTGACGAAATATCATCTATATAACGGAAGCTAAAATTGAAAGATTGGGCCAGATTTTTTATCTTTATTTTGAAGAAGCCCTTCGATGAAATCAGACTGATAAGAGTGGAGAAACAGATCGGCTAGGAGAGGTGCACAGTTTGTGCCCATGGGAATTCTGATAGTCTGTTGAAAAACAAGTCTTCTAAACTGGACAAATATATTATCGATCAGAAACTCTAACATTTTAATCACTTTTTGAATTCGGTTTTCAATATATAGAGCTTTTTTCTGAATATAAAATCTTATAAATACATAAAAAAAACACATTGCATGCATTGCACATAAAAATGCAGAAGCATAGTGTTAATAAGTCAATGATATATTGATTCAAAGGATTTTAAATAAAGAATTTTATTTGAGACTAAAAATTCAACATTTGACCAAAAAATTGAAATAAGAAACCATGCAAATGCAAAACAGAATTAAAACACTCATATATTGATCATTTATAATTTCCTAAAAAATTTAAAACAATGATTTATTCAAAATTTGACATATTTCTAGAAATAAGAACACATATATGTTATTTATTTTACAGAAAAATTAGACTGGTTGTCACTTGGAAGTTTTAATTCAGAGCTTGTTGATCAACAACAGTTACCTAGGTATGAAAATATGACAAATTCTTTGAATACATCAATAAAAAATTAGTGATAAAACACCACTGGTATTAGTAATTTGTGTTTCTTTGATCATATTCTCAGCTTGAATCGCATCTTGTGCTGTAACACTAGATGCAATATTATATCTGAAAATTCTATTTTGCAAAATTCAAATACCCATATCACTATCCAAATACATTTATTTATTTTTCCAGCAAACTATGCTATGACAATATTAAAGTGAACATATGATTCAAAATGAACTTCAAGGAGTCAAATTTGGAACATTGCAAATCTTTTCACCTATGAAATGGAATTCACCTTCATGTTTTTACTGACTTGTGTCGCCACTGCACTGGGACACTTCCCACATGTTCCAAAATTGTTCCTTGTGGATGAATTTTTCGGGTATTGTAACATCACAAAACAAAACCTCATAGGTGGTTTACATTACATGTACTCAAAAGGATAATTATAAAGAAGGATAATTGCAAAGTTTTCTTGCATAAAGATTGATATACTTGTATTTCCTTATAGCATTATCTTAAATTTTATATCCCGATGTTCCAACTACCTCATCTTTTACTTTGAAATATGGGAATGTTAAGACAAAAATGCTAAAATTACAGTAAATTTTAGATCTTCAGGTAAAGTTTCTATATCTAAGGTGTAGTATTTAGTTCCCTTGTTATATTAGATATTGTTTTTACACAGAATAGTATTCTTGGATAGCAGGTTTGTATAAGGTAACTGTTACAAGTGTAGTCAAACCTGTCTTATGTGACCTTCCAAGGGAAACTCAAAATAGGGTCACATAAAACAGGAGGTCTTTTGATAAAGGTTCAATTCACAAAGAAAGCATTATGAAGGGATGTTAGAATTAGAGTCAAATAAGACAATTTTTAGCTTAATAGAGGTGGTCGTTAAGGCAGGTATGACTGTGTTTAGTTATTTTTATTAAGAATTAAAATCTTATATAGCTATATATTCAACAAACTTTTTAGCACCAAATTTTAGTGTCAACTTTGCCATCACTTTGCATTCAATGTGGGTCTGTTTTCCAGTATAAACTTTAATATAACAATCTCCTCTGAATTGGCAATGAGAATGGGAACAGCTTGAGTCACCATGGCCTTTGCATGTTTTCCTTTACAAGTTATGTCAAGCATGTCAACATGTCTTCCAAGATGGTCACCAGCAAGGATCATGATTTAAAATTTAATCCAATGAAAAGCAAGTTTAGAGATCTTGTTGCCCTAAACATTGGGAAGCTTGAACAAAACTTGGTTAAAAGTTATGCCAGGCATGTATTGAACTCATCCATGAGCACCATCAGAAAGGAACATTCACACACCTTTTGATCATGTTGATAGCATTTTAAGATTTGTTTTTCCCCTTAAAATATAGGGCCTGTCAAGAATGTCCTTGGGAAGTCCTCTTCTAAAGGTATGTCTGGCATATCCATACCTTATCTCTGATGACTCCAGTGATGAAACACTTTTAAAAATGGTTTTCTCTGAATCTACTGGTTTTGTTATAAATGAATTTGGCCACAGTGTTCCTGAAGTGACCCTCCTCAAAAGATATGTTAGTATGTCCTTCATCTCATCCAAGATGGCCACAGCCAAGAACTTGGTCTTTTGTCTAGCTGGTATTCCTAAAATAACAGTTGGCAATGTCAAAGGTGGATTCCATTATGGGAAACACACTGTAATAGGGAATGAATTCAAATATCCTTAAAATAACTTGAAATATAGGTATAGTATACATTTGGGTAAATAACTTAAAATATAGGTAAAGTATACATTTAGGTGAGTGTTTGTTTTTTTCAGGTTTAGAAAACATAATAATGATATAAGGGAAGCTCCAAGCATACCATTAAACCTAAATGGGACTTCAAAATCATCTTTTCTCTTGCTTTTTAGAATCTTTATGACCTAACATTCATCATACAGTAAACCTAGACTGTTTTTGTCAAGCAATGAGGAAAAAAAGAAAAAAAATGCTCTGAAAATTTCAAAATTCATGGGAAATCTCACAAATGGGGATAGTTGGCAGTATTTGTTTCAGGTTTATTCTCTATTTGTTAGTGTTCAGTTAAGACAGATTTCTATGTATAATATCGGTATAAGAACTATCTTTCATGAGTTATAGAGGCTCTCAAGAACCTCCTGTTTAGGATGAGATATAAAACAGATGCTATATATTAATATACTTTTTCTCTTCATTTCAGTAATAATGATGCTGATGAAGTTGAGAGATCATCCTCAGGTATATTAATATTCATTGTAATGCAGGAGATGAATTGTCCCTTAATTCTCTGTATTTGCCTTAGACAAAAAATTGCACACAAATGAGACCACCTGATGTAACCCATGATATATGAAAAGTACCTAGTCTTAACCTCCCATAAATAATTCTGAAGGTTCTGTAAGATTAAACTGACTCTATTTGACTGCATTATGAAATCAACTATATTGAGTTTCTGTATCTTGTGCCAGTACCAGTAAAATTTATTGGAACATTTAGTATTGCAGTGTGAGTTTGTAACACTGTTTTTGATGTAATGAAAATATAAATGAAAGAACAATTTTGTGCAGAGTACCGGTAGTAATGATGCAAACTAAAAGTGAATTTTTTATGTTTAAGAATCTCCAGTGCAGGAACACCAAAGGAAAAAGAAGAAAGAGAAACATAAACACAAAAAGAAAAAAAAGAAATCAAGAGCAAGATCGACTGAGAGGGACATTTCTGTAGAACAACCAAAAAAGTAAGATTTTTAACATGTTAAACCGTCTTATTTTTTTGTGACTTTATATTTTTGGAGCCATTTTGCAGTATATAAAGCGATGGTTGAGGGGATTTTTTACAACATATGCACAAGATGATGTATTACATATTAAATGATCTTTGTTATCTCCCAAACATTTTTGAATTACATATTCAGTACTCAGCTCTATGCTTATTTCATTTTTCACACACAATGTATATGCCTGGGAAACTCGATAGTCTCAACTGAATTTTACTACCAGGAAGTTTATTAATACACAGTGAAACCCTGTTTTTCAAACAAAGCAGTGAATTACACTCCATGTAAAACTGGTCAATGATCTAAAATATAACTAAAACCATATAAAAGTCTGCGTTTGAAGACAGAAATCGTGTTTATTGTAGTCCAGCCGCCTCGGGCCGATTCTGAAGTCCAGACATAAAGAAATAAGTAATTTACCATTGTTATTCGAGAAAACAAAAGGGTTTTTGATTTATCAAAACTTATTTTATAAATTTATATTGAGTCATCGAATTGTACATATTAAGTTTAAATCACAGATTTCCGGATTTCGTTTTTTTTTTGGTTGAGAACATATCTCATGTTTTTTTTCTAATACATCATAAATCCCAAATCGGAAGGACACTATAATCAAATATGCATAAAGCAAACTAATTATTTTTAACACCATGAAGGGGAGATTATTTGACTTTGATTCATTGATTCCTTAGGCAAAGATTACCTTAGAAGCACAAGTCTAAACAAGTTGTTTGTAAACAACTGAAGGATTTTGATGAAACTTTACACAAAGGAAGGACACTATAATCAAATATGCATGAAGAAAAAAAAAATTTCAATGCAATGAAGGGGAGATAATTTGAATTTGACTTTTCATTGATTTATTTGGTAAAGATTGCCTTGTAATTGCAACTCCTCTGAAACAACAAGAAAGATTTTGATGAAACTTTACACAAGGGAAGGACAATGTACTGTATGCAGATATACATGAATGAAAATTATTATTCATATATAATTATTGTCTTATACTATGAAGGGGAGATAATTTGACTTTTACTTTTCATTGGTTCCTTCTGTCAAAATTACATTGTAACTCCAACTCCACTCAAACCACTTAAATGATCTTGTATATGCAAACTGATTTATCCTGAACATAATGTAAACCTATAGTTTTATGCTGCTAGTGTTTTTTGGTTATGACTATATTGCTGTTTCATTTTCCAGCATGTTTCAATTCATATGTTTTTTTCTTTATACAGGGAAATTATATTTAAAGGGAACAAAGTATTTATTGAGGAGATACCAGGTTTAGAATTTAGAGATGCTTACCATGTTGACAGGAAGTCAGACATAAATACATGGAATTATGGGTCATTATATAAAGGTCATGTGGCAAAATATTATGACAATGTAAAGGACTGTGTTGGAAGTACTTCTGAAGTAATAACAATGAAAGAGAATAAAAAGCCGAAAAAATCTGAATTTAGTAGGTACTGCAGCAAAGAAAGTCGTATAAACTGTCATAGTATTCCTACACAAAAAATAATTCCTAAAGGTGACACTTTACTATATGATTTATCTTATGATAAGAACGAAATGATTAGTTTAGGGGCACCTGTAACCTCAGATAGATCCAGTGATATTAGGGACAGATTGATGGATAGTGCTACAGCATTGTATATTCAGGGGAAAGGTGCAGACACTCCTAGTGATGATACAGAAATGTCAGGAGAAAGTGCCATTATACATCAAACTGTTGCTGAATATAACAAAAAGACTAGAGAAAATCCACATGATATTAACATGTGGCTCAAATTTGTTGATTTCCAAGACAAATTAGCATCAGAACAGTTTTGTGATAGGAAAATTACTGAAAACAACATTTTAGAGAAGAAAATTAGTATTATGAAGAAAGCCATTGAAGCCAACCCCAGTAGCATTGAATTAAAAATCAAACATATAGATCTGTGTAAAGGAACAATGTCTCCAGAATCAGTAACCAAGGAAATGGAACAGTTGTTATTTGTACATCCAACTAATATGTTGCTATGGAAACAATATTTACTTTACCATAAAAGTTGTGTATCTATCTTCACTGTTTCTAGAGTATGTAAAGTTTACCACAAATGTTTCACTAAAATGATTGGTTATTTGGAGGGGAGGTTACACACACATACAGTGTCAGATAATTTACACAGTGAAGTTCTAGGTAAGACAAAGCTGTATATAAACCAAATGGGGAAGGGAAAATGGCATATTTGTATCTCCTCTTATTCATAAAAGAAAGAATGCAATTATCTATGGCCCTTTAAACTTTCTGAACATAAATAAAGCCTCACAAACCTTAAAAAAGGTAATTATTTTTGTAGAGAAATATGAAAATCAGAAGGGATCTTATGTTTTTCTTATATTACCAGTAAATAATTGTTATATACTTTATGTATATTTGCACTAAGAAAAGTGTACAAATGACAAACATTTCTTGATTTATCTCCTTGTACCAAGTGAGCTATATATATATCAAAATTAAAGGGATTGTGCTAGTTAGATTATCTCCCCTTTGACCATACATAACTAACTTGGTACAGGGAGATAATCCTGGATTCTCATTTGATGTGAAAGTGCAGTAGTTATTTGTTAGAATGTTTAAAATAAGAAAAATCTATTTTGTCACTTATTCTGTTGCAGCTTCATTATTTTCAATGTATTATGTTATTCTATTTCTAGATAAATACACTGTAATTTAGTTTAAACATTATTTTCCAGATTTGTTTGTACAGTATTGTTATTTCCTAAAACAAGTTGGACAGATGGAGAAAGCTATTGCAAGTTTCCAAGCTTTAATTGAATTTAACTTGTACTGTCCGTCAGCGTTAGAAAATATTAAACATGAAGAGAAAATGGTGATCTTTGAAAGTTTTTGGGACAGTGGAGTACCTAGAATAGGAGAAAGTGGAGCAAGAGGTTGGAGTTTCTGGTATAGCAACAGGGAGCTCAAACCAGAGGCACAAGCTGTACCTTCAAGTAAGAGGTTTAAATTAAAAAAAAAAACTTTGGTTCTAGTTTGCCTTTAATGACAGTTTAATACAACACATATCATACATCTGCTTCAAATGAGATAGGTATCCTGGTTTACCTTTGTTGGTTTATCAGTCTCAATTTTTTATGCCTCCTTTCTTTAAGCTTTTCTTTGCAGTGATAAATGACATAAATTTGAATTTTGTTTTTTTTATGCCCCTCCACTAGGCGGTCAGGGGCATTAAGGCTTACCCTGATCCGTACGTCCGTCAGTACGTCCATCCGTACGTACGTACGTCCGTAGTCTATACGTCTGTACGTCCGTACGTCAATCTTTTTGGTTTCCGGATGATAACTTGAGTATCCTGTATTGGATCAAAACCAAACTTGGTCACATGCTTACTTAACACCCAAGACAGAACCCTATTGATTTCCAGGTTGGTACCCCCAAGGTCAAGGTCACAGTTGCTAAAAATAGACCAAAATCTCAATAAAATTTTGTTTTCCGGATGATAACTTGAGTATACTACATAGAATCAAAACCAAACTTGGTAACATGCTTGCTTATCACCCAAGACGGATTCCTATTGATTTACGGGTTGGTACCCCTAAGGTCAAGGTCACAATTGCTAAAAATAGACTAAAATTTCAATAAAGTTTTGGTTTCTGGATAATAACTTGGGTATTCTGCATCGGATCAAAGCCAAACTTGGTCACATGCTTGCTTGTCACCCAATACAAAACCCTATCGATTTCCAGGTTGGTACCCCCAAGGTCAAGGTCACAGTTGCTAAAAATAGACTAAAATTTCAATAAAATTTAGGTTTCCGGATGATAACTTGAGTATACTACATCAGATCAAACCAAACTTGGTCACATGCTTACTTATCACCTAAGACAGAACCCTATCAATTTACAGGTTGGTACCTCTAAGGTCAAGGTCACAGTTGCTGAAAATAGACTAAAATTTCAATAAAATTTTGGTTTCCGGATGATAACTTGAGTATACTACATCTGATAAAAACCAAACTTGGTCACTTGCTTACTTATCACAAAAGACATAATCCCAAAAATTTTAGTGTTGATACCCCCAAGGTCAAGGTCAAAGTTGCTAAAAATAGATTAGTATTACATATAAGACTGATTCTCAGATTATTTGTTGGAACTACGCATTATATCAAAACCAAACCAGTACCAGTGCCTATTTATCACAGGAGAAAGATCCTTTTTTTATTATTTGATATATATATTGTACATAGTTATGCCTTTAATAACTTATGGGTTTAGATTGCAAGGAGGGGGGGGATCCGTGTCCCATGGACACATTCTTCCATTTTTATAGACAAACCATATCATGCATATTGTAAGATGCATTTTATTCTACTGTCTGTTAACCAATTTAGTAAATTATTTTTTAAACTTTTAGCAAATTGTTGACACTTGAAGCATTATCAAATAAATTTTTCTGCGCAACAGTAAATCATTCAACCTTGGAATTTGCGCAATGAGGTGAGCTTAGCAGGCTGTGGCTGCTTTCTTTGTTTTTAACTGGTATTGAACAGTGACCACCATCATAGTAGATCCACTGTAACTTTGGACGCTACGTTCATGATAAAGTAATATTTCATAGAATTTTCTTGGCAAAGGTAATTGATACACATCTGAAATTTTGTCACAAGCTTCAATTATAATGCCATGTTATGGTATTCTGTTTGAAAGTTTTCAATGTTATTAGATGCTGAAATTTTAAAGCAAGGATATTACGGTACTAGTGAGAATTGACTCACAGATTCTTTGTTTTGATACTCATGAATTCATGACACAGTTTTCCAGCATTTTTAAGAACAAATTTATCAAAAGCAATTTTATTTATGGAAATGATTTATAGAGGATGATGCAGAAAATTTCTAGTTTCTGTGAACAATATGCTTGTTTAGGATGAGCATGAAGCAAATTTTTATGTCAAAACCAGCCACCCAAAATCTGTAAACACATGTACAATTAAATGTCATATCTAAAAAATATTGTACCCACATTAGGATAAATCAAGATCTAATTGATATATGATTTGGAAAAAAAAAAATTCTGTAAAATTGTCAGAATTATATTTTTTAAGAAAAACAATTAACTTTTAATTATTAATTAATTTTTGAAAAATAATTAATAATTAATTTTTGAAAAAAATAATTAACTACATATATATACCAGTATTATATTTCTCTTTGATTTTTCCTCATGAAAGATGTAATTGATTTATATTTTTATCAGCAAATCTTCAGGATACAGAACAAGAAATTATCAAGAATGAGAAGATGAAATGGAAACTTTGGATGGCATTAGAGTTAGAGAGACAGAGTGCACATTGGTTGCCATGGAGACCAGATATATCCCAGAATGAGACTGAGGAAGACTGTGAAGACCTTGATCGTTTAGTGATATTCGATGATATCAACAATGTTTTGTTACCTGTACCTGAGTCTATTCACTTTGATTTGGTGACCTACTTTCTTCAGTTTCTTGGTGTTGATATTGAAAGTAATTCAAATCAGTGGCCATCTTCTTTGGAAAATTTGAAAAATGTTGTGAATCGTACAAAAATAAATATTGCTAAAAACTACATGACACAATCTGAAATTCAACAGGACTTCATAAAATTTTTACTTGATAAAATGATTGACAAATTTGAAAATCACAAGAAAATATCACTAATTTTATGCAAGATGAATTTTTATCATGATCTGTGCAAAAATGAAAGTAAAAAAATAAGTAAATTTAAAAAATCTGCGAAAGTCCTGTTATCAGAGACACATAATAGAAATAATTTATTGGTATGGAGTTCCTATTGTGATTTATTATGGAAATCAGGTTCAGAAAAAGAAGCAAAATCTGTGATAGAAACTGCCTTGTCAATGGTTGGTGATAGAACTCAGAAATTTGGTTATCTTAAATTATACCGCATGTTAACAGAGCTACATTTAGGGATGAGAATTGGAGAAAATAATGCACCTCAAAACTGTGATTTATATGAAGCTCAAAATGCATTGATATGTTTTACTGAGGATAAGAACAGTGTCAAGGTCAGAGCAGACGTCACCGCTACTTCTATTCTGCGATCGAGAAAATATTTGGAAAGTCTTTGTGGTAATAGTATAGAAGATATGGCAACTTTGGACAAGTTAGAAAGTTTGTCAAAACATGATTTAGGATACATTTGTGAGACATTCAAATTGTATTCTTTGTTTGAGTACAGTTTTGGTAAACATGAGTTAGAGCTAGCTACAACAGTTTTAGAAGATGCAGTCAAACATTTGTTTGAGTTTATTCAAGAAAATGATGTAAAATCAAAATTATCTGACAAGATTAATCATGTGATGAGGGACTTGCTTCATTATGCCATCAGACTCATCAAACATCATATGTCTATCGCCACTGCACCGTTATCACATTTACGAACCATTGTACAACTTGCCATGAAGATCTTCCCCTACAATGACTATCTTCTACAAGTTTTTGTGGAGATGGAATTAAGAACATACACATATGGAAAACTAGATAGATATTTCAGCCACATGATCAGATCATGTGACTCCCCAATTCCTGTTATATTTGCAGTATACTCAATTCTGTGCAGACAGTCAACAATAGACAGACATTTACATTTGAAAGGTAGGTCTAAAATGTTACTTGGATGAAATTGTGAATGACTTTGTCGTCTATCAAAAATTCTAATATGAGGTCCTTTAATCACTATGTGTCTATAATTGTGGTAAAATCCCCATATATTCGTGGGTATTGTCATGACAATCGACAGTACTTTTGATAACGTCATAGACAGTTTGACAACAGTTTTTGCGGCGTCATAGAATAAAACGTCATACTTTACGGGGTAAAATGGCTGTTTCACCTATGAATACAAAGACGATTTTCACTTTTCTGTACCTTGTAAATGTCATATTAGAATAAAAATAATTCACGGGAGCGTGAATATATGTTGATTTTACCATGGGTTTGCCCTTTATGCCTATATTTTACCCCTCGCATACGCTCGGGGTAAAATATTTGCCATAAAGGGCCAACCCGTGGTAAAATAGCCATATATTCACGCTCCTGTGAATTATTTCTTTAATAGCTTTATCCCCCTGTCTGTCTGTTTATCCATTTGTCTTATCATTTATCTGAAGAAAAATCATTTCCATCTCACAGAGGGCATCCATCTACTAGCTGCGGAACCGTAGCTTTTATTTTTTGATAGTTCGGCCAAATCCAAAAAAAATAAAAAGGACCTATAGAGCTAAGGTTCCGCAGCTAGCCATCTACTAGTTTAATTGTATTTTTATGACTAAATGAGGAATTTGGAATGACATATGAACCTTGTCTTTACATCCCAATGTTAAGTTTTGTGTTTTATAATCTCAAAATAATAAATTTATGTCATCAGAAAATGCTTTTGTTGAATTCACTATATACAAAATAATTTTGGCCAAAATCTTGTTTATACAAAGTGACCAAAATTAAAATTTTTCATGGGATTTTAGTGTAAACAATATTTTATTTGAAAAAAGACGTATACATATATAACAAAATACAAAAATGATTGGGATCGGAAAACAAGTGATACATCACTTTTACAAATTCCTCTCCCTATTTTTAATAGGGTTTGTGTCTTTGGATTCTTCTTGAAGTAAGCTTTTGTTAATGTTTCCTAGAATTTGGCATAGCTAGTATAATTTCTGAGCTTTAAGGGGCTAAATGGTGCCAAAATCTTGTTTTTTTTAGGAAGAACCTAAATTTTTTATTTTTCATTGGATTTTAATTGAGTTAGCATCTTTGGATTTCATGAAGTAAGATTTCAGTAGTGTGTCAACTGATTTGCACAGCCTTTACTATTTCAGTTTAAATACTCAAACCTGCTTTTTCCATTAAAACTATCTGTTAAAGTAAAATGTTACATAATTCAATACTCTAAATGATTTACAAACATTATTTTGTGGCAAATGAAACAAGATACCAGAGTCTTTATTGTCAAACAGCTCCTCTGATACAATTGTAAAAATAATGCCATGACTTTATGTATGGCACAGCCACCAACATCACAACACCAGATATTTCATTTCTGTTGTCTATAGCCCATTAAGTGTTTTTTTTATCTTTCCTTGATTAGAATTCTCCCATCAAGTGAAGGTACAAACACCCTTTGCTTCGTTATAATCATTTGAATATGGTCAGACAACATGAGCTGACAAACAAGACACAACTTTAACCTACTTGTTGTAGGCTAGCTAACTTATTGAATAAAAAAAATGTCAAAACAAAAGGGAAATGCCCCAGTTTTGTTTGAACCAAGGGTAGAAATTTAAAAAAGTTCCTGCAAATTTTGTTCTACTGCTGCTTATTCCTAATTGTCACAGCAAACGATATCCGACAGTAAATGACTCAGCTGTAGTAAGGTTAGTATGTAATCTAAATATAAATAGTGTTATGAACTGTGTTCAGGAAGATACTAGGCATATTTCAGGGGTATGAAATGTTGAATAGCCATAGATCAAATGTTGGCTTAATAACTGGAACTGTTTAATTAGATCTAAATGATGAAACCGAAGTGTGGACAAATGAGCTTTCGAAAAGGGCTATAGCTTTAGTTCTAGTTTGTAGGTCATTACAAAATTTTCAAGAAATATTCTTACATAATAATAAACCTATAATATTTTACTTCAGACACAATGACAATGATATCAAAAGGAGGTCTGATTAATCGTATTCGTTCCTACATGGAGAGAGCATTAAGTAACACAACTGTCAGTCATTGTCCATTAGTATGGAGACTTTATTTACATGCAGAGGTAGGTATGGAGAACTGAGTTAAAGTTTATTTACATTCAGAGGTAGGTAT
>MJUU01016202.1:74185-98944 GCA_002080025.1 Modiolus philippinarum | reverse complement strand
CAGGACCCAGGTGAGCGATACAGGCTCTTGAGAGCCTCTTGTTTTTTTTTCTAATTGGACTTACAATGTAAGTTGTTAAGAAGTAGGATAAAGTCTTTGAATATGAAAAGAATTACATTAAAATTGACATTTCTGCATTAAGTGGGCTGTTCGAACTTTGGTAAATTTCCTGAAAATGTTAAAGACAAATAGTTTTTGAAATTTTAGCATCCAATTAAACACTTTTTTGTACCAAATAATGTTGAACACTTATGAATTAAAAAATTTGGTTCCAACTTTGGTACATTTATGGAAACTTTCCAAGACAAGCCTTTTTTGAAATTCTTCCTAGCAACAATTAATGCCTTTTAAATAAATTTGAATCAAACAAACATTTTTTTAAATACTAAAATTGCAAAGGTTTTGATTCCAATTTTGGTTTCATTACTGGAACTATCAAATATCTGTTATTTTTTGGAATTATAACAACCATAACTTTTTCAGTTCTTTTCATTTATAATGATCATTTTTAAAAGTCAGATTGCAAAATTTTTTATTCTTATTTCGTTATCTCAAAGACTTGTTATTTTTTTGGAATTACACATAGCAACCATATCTTTTTCAATTCCTTACATTTATAATGATCATTTTCAAAAGTTAGATTGCAGAAATCTTTGATTCTTATTTTGGTAAATTTCCTGAAACTCTCAAAGACCTGTTATTTTTTGGAATTTTACCTAGCAACCATATCTTTTTTAATTCCTTACAGTTATAATGATCATTTTCAAAAGTCAAATTGTAAATGTCTTGTGATTCCAATTTTGGTAAATTTCATGAAACTATAAAAAACCAGTTATTTTCGGAATTTTACTTAGCAACCATACTTTTTTGCATACATTTCATTGAAACAAAAATATTTGATGTCAATTTCCTTATATTTCCTGAGAGTCTCAAAGACGCAGTTATTTCATGGAATTCTACCTAGCAACCTCATAAAGGCCAAATTATAATGACAATGTACTGAGTGGGTGGGACATTAGGTTCTGTGGAACCCTTACAAATTTTTATGGGACCGCAAAAATTTTTGCGGTCGTATATTGGTATGGTGCTGTCCTCGTCGTCGTTGTTTTTGTCATCGTCGTCTGTAGACACTTTAGTTTTTGGTCAATAACTTTAGTTCCAGTAGATCAATCCTTATGAAATTTTAAAATAATGTTCTTTGGTACAAAATTAAGGCTTGGCTTAGTTTTGGTCATTGTGGCCCCTCCCATTTTAAAAAAAAGGGGCCAAAAAGGGTTAAATTGGGTGTTTTCACATGTTTACCTGTAGAATCTTTATTATTAATCGGATTTTGATGGGGTTTCTTTCAGTGTGCTCCTGAGGAAATTTCCAATCTGGAGTATGCAACAGATTTCACATAGCATGTACCACTCACGAGATAAATGGGGCCCAACAGGGGCAAATCTCCAAAAAAAAAAAAATTTTTATTTTAAGTCCGATTTTGATGCAGTTTTTTTTAATGGATTCCTTGTGAAAAATTACTATGGCGCTCAGCTATAAGATTTTTGATAACTTGTTTCCTTTCCCAGCTATGAGGGGCCAAACGGGGCCAAAATTTCAAATTTGCACATTATGTAGAATTTTTATTTTTCATCGGATTTCGATTGGATTTTTTTCTTTGGATTCCTCTTGATCTAAGCTTTCAGTAGTATGCCAACAGATTTTGTGTAGGTCTTAGCATTTCCGAGCTACAAGGGGTCAAGGGGGCCAAAAATTCAATTTCTCTAAATATGTCAAATCTTTATTTTTCATCAGATTTCAATGGATTTTTTTTCTTTGAATTTTTATGGATGTAAAGTTTTAGTTGATAGAACATATTTTGCATAGCTCTTACGTTTTTTTTTCATCAGAAAGTGATAAAAAGGGTTGAATTTTTCCCTATTTTGTTCCTAGCTAATAACTGTGTCAAGCTTCTTTTTGTGTCCATCTAATTATTGTGTCAAGCTCTATACTGTGTCCACATTTACTTTAAACTACTTTTGTTAAAATTTCAGTGGTCGACATGCTGCGGTTGTCTCATGCTGCACTCGGCGTAGCCCTTTATTATGACTTTCTTACAGATTTGTGCCTTGTATGTCAAGGTAGTATCTCAGAGAAATAGGCCATAGGAGAAAATAGACCCTCAACATGAACATGCTAATATTTTCTCCAATAGAATATATGTATCAATAAAGCAAAGTCATTACATGATCCCTTTAAAAAAAATTGTCTGACAGTATGTGGATAATATGGATACAACTAGCGGGAGATATTTTATGATAGGGATCTCTTGGGCTGTCCATAAGTAAAGTTTAGGTGAGTGAGACAGACCCTGGTAAACCTCTTTTTTTAAAAGATATGAACAAACTATTTTCAAAATATATAGTAAAACCTTCATCATTATCTTCTTTGAATTCCAGGCTTTATATTTGGATGCAGTGACCTTATTTTCTGGTGACAAATTGGAAGAGATAGTTGATTTGATGACAGAGAAGGAAATTCGTGTACAGATTCCATTGGAGGAGGTGGATATTTTGACAGAAGGAAAACAGGACATTGTAGAAGATGGCAACAGCTGACATTTCAAAGCAATCAGAAATGAATAATCAATTGTGAATAAAAAAAATAAATTGTATTGCAATTGTATGATGTTATGTTGATGTCCAAGTTTTAAGACAGCAGACAGATTAATATATAACATTGTCTTTTACGATATTACTTAAAATCCAACAGCTTTCTCATTTGCATATTTTGAATAAAATTGTCTTTTCCAGGGATAAATTTGGGGGAAAACATGTTAGTATTGGACCGTGAAAGGAACTTTATCAAAACTGTTTTGCCAAATATAGCCAAAGTTTGTCAAAATAGTTCATAGTTGGCCCTTTTAAGGGAGTCCAAGCTTCAGATTTTCATAAGCATTCTATATATTCTTGGGTTTTTTCTATTCAAACAATGTTAAATATTTTTGCACATGGATCATATTTTCTTGGTCATAAGTCACTTAAAAAGGCGAAAAATAGTAAATGTACAAAATTTTATCAACATCCAATTATATTTTCATATATTTTAATTCATATAAGCAGCTAATGGAAAATGAAGCAAAACTCAAGAGAGGGTTATTTCCCATATTATATCTCAAAAATTTTTACATGGATTTTCAAAATTTTTTGCTTAGGTTGTTCCATTAGCAAAGCTTTAAAAAAAAAGGTCGGAATTTTCATTCTAATTACATTTTCCTGACACTCGTACTCTCTTAAAAGTGTCTCAAAAGTTTGACTAAAAACAATTACAGCCAACAGTGCAAGAAATGTTAAAAAGTAGCAAATTTATTAGATAATATACTGTCAACTGTATCTTAACATTTGGGGAATTCCCCTAAATAAATATGGCCTTCAGGCGTCAACTCCTATCAAAGACTGATGCAACATCAGGGCAAAATATGATATTAGAAAAAAGAAGGGAAACGGGGAATGTGTCAAAGAGACAACGACCCAAAGGGGAGTAATAACAACTCAAAGCTGCCATAAGATCTTCAATGAATGTTGAGAAAACCCCACACCCAACGGCAGGTCGGAGTCGGCCCCTGAATAAAGAGTAATCAAGTTCAGCGAATAAAGAGTAATCAAGTTTAGCCCTGACAGACGTTGATTCCTTTTGTCATAAAACGGCAAAAATTATAAGTCTTTTGAGATCATTAGGGCTCCGCATAGAGATGCGGGTGCCCTATAGTTTTCACTTTGTCCGTCCGTCCGTCTGTCTGTCAACAATCTTTTTTGGTCGCAGTTTTCTGGGCTTTTACAAGTGGGAATGATTTCATATTTGGTCTGAAGCTTTATGATGATGAGTTGTAATGTGTAAGCTATTTTCAGGTTTGCCATGCCACTACTTCCTGTTTGCCGATACTTAAACTTTTTAGCTCACCTGGCCAAAGGCCATGTGAGCTTTTGCCATCACTTGCCGTCCGTCATCCGTCCTTCAGTTATATTTTAGTTAAAGATCTTCTCCTCTGATACTACTGGGCCAATACTAACCAAACTTGGCCTGAATCATCACCAGGGTATGCTCTTTCAAGTTTGTGATTTATATGTCCGTAGACCAAACAACATGGCCGCTGTTACTAAAAATAGAACAAAGGGGGTAAATTGCCGTTTTTTTGCAAGTTACTCGAAAACCATTACAGATATCAAAATTCTGTTGCAGTAAAAATGATCAACATGATGAGATCTACCTGCCCTGCAATTTTGGAGAATATCGGTGTATCCGTCTTCGAGTTATTGCCCCTTTTCCGTAAAATTTTCAGTTTTTCGTTACTTTTAGTCTTATATATTGAAAATGGTAGAAGATAGAAGTGAAGTTTGTATAAAAAATATGGTCAGCATAGTAAGATCTACATGTCCTGCAATTTTAAAGAAAATCTGACAACTGTCATAGGAGTTATTGTCGCTGTTTCTTTGAATTTTCACAATTTTTAAACGTTTTTACTTTTACTTCAAAAACTGTTTGAGATAAAGGTTAAATGTGAATTGCAAAAGTGATGAGGTTTTCCAGAACTACAATTTCTACATATGTCAAGCAGGATCGCATCTCATCCAAGATGGCCGCCAGCAGGGGAAGATAGTTTAACATAGGACCCTATGGGAAATGCATTCAAAGATCTTCTCCTCTGAAACCACTGAGCCAATGGGGTCACAATAGTCCTTGGGTGGTCCCCTTTAAAGTTTATGATTTTTATGTTTGTACCTCATCCAAGATGGCTGCCAGCATGGAGCACAGTTTAACATAGGGACCCTATGGGAAATGCATTCAAATGTCTTCTCCTCTGAACCCACTGAGCCAATTGGAATCAAACTAGGTTACAATAGTCTTTAGATGTTTTCCTTCAAAGTTTGTGATTTTTATGTTCATACCTCATTCAAGATGGCTGCCAGCAGGGAACATAGTTTAACATAGGGACCCTATGGGAAATGCATCCAAAGATCTTCTCCTCTGAAACTACCAAGCCAAATTGAACAAAACTTAGTCACAATAGTCCTTGTGTGGTCCCCTTTAAAGTTTGTGATTTTTACGTTCAGATGGCCGCCAGCGTGGAACATAGTTTAACATAGGGACTCTGCGGAAAATGCATTCAAATGTCTTCTCCTCTGAACCTACTGAGCCAATTGGAAAATAACTTGGTTACAATTGTCTTTGGGTGATCCCTACCAAAGTTTGTGATTTTTAGTTTGTACCTCATCCAAGAATGAAAATGTAGATTTATAATATGAATTGGTGGTCTATTGGTGACAATGAATTAAACTGGTCACTAGGTGATCGATACAGGCTCATGTGAGCCTCTAGTTATTATACCACTCTATGGATGAAAATTTTTCTTCAAAGTTTTCTTGGCTTCTACAACTGGGAATGATATGATATTTAGTATAAAAGTTGTAATGTGTAAGCTATTTTAAGGTTTGCCATGCCACTACTTCCTGTTTGTCGATACTGTAACTTTTTATTGTACCACTCTATGGATGAAAATTTTCGTCAAAGTTTTCTTGGCCTCTACAACTGAGAATGATTTGATACTTGGGGTAAAGCTTCAGTGAGTGATTATGATGAGTTGTATCGTGTAAGCTATTTTCAGGTTTGCCGGGCCATTACTTCATGTTTGCTGATACTTTTTAACTTTTATTGTAACACTCTATGGATGAAAATTTTTGTCAAAGTTGATGAGTTGTATCGTGTAAGCTATTTTCAGGTTTGCCGTGCCACTACTTCCTGTTTCCTGATAATTTTTAACTTTTTATTATACCACTCTATGGATGAAAATTTTCGTCAAAGTTTTCTTGGCTTCTACAACTGGGAATAATTTGATATTTGGTCTAAAGCTTCATGATGATGAGTTGTATCGTGAAAGCTATTTTCAGGTTTGGAAGTGAAAGTTAACTTTTCTGTACAGTAATCAACAATTTAAGAATTCAAAGATTTATGTAGTAAGCTAAAGATAATTCGGTTCAATATGTACAGAACCAGGATAAAATGCGTCTCTTGATATATTAACCACACTTAGACTTCGTTTGCTAGAAAAGAGAAACTTATTTGCAGGTATTATATTTTAATTGTACATGTATATATGATTATGAAGCAACCAATGCATTTCACTGTGGTTATAATATCTCGCCCACAATACAATTGCAGAATTAAAATAAATAAAAATTGATGGTTGTTCCATGGAACACTTGTGTCGCCTGCACTAAGAGAAGAGCCATTTTTATACCCCCGCTCTGAAGGAGGGGGTATACTGTTTTACCTCTGTCCGTCCGTCCGTCTTTCCGTCACTTTTTATATACCCCCGCTCTGAAGGAGGGGTATACTGTTTTACCTCTGTCCGTCCATCATTCCAGCACTCCCTCATTCCATCCGTCCGTCCGTCCGTCACACATATTTTTGTCGCATTTTTCTCAGCAAGTACACATGACAGCCACTTGATATTTGGTATGGTGCATCAGTATGGGTCCTATACTGCGCCTCCCCTTTTCGGCAATATTGAATCACCACTTCCTGTTCACCGACTTTGTGCCTTTTTTACTTTCATTTTCAAAATTGTGAACTTTGCGTCACATTTTTCTCAGCAACTGCACATGACAGCCACTTGATATTTAGTATGGTGCTTCAGTATGGAGTCCTATACTTCACCTCCCCTTGTTGGCCATATCGAATCACCACTTCCTGTTTACCAACTTTGTGCCTTTTAACTGTCATTTTCCAAATTCTGACTTTTTCGTCGCATTTTTCTAAGAAACTGCACATGACAGCCACTTGGTATTTGGCATGGAGCTTCTGTTTAGGGTACTATACTGATTCTCCCTTTTTCAGCCATATTGCTGTTTACAGACTTTGTGATTTTTATGCCCCCGCAACGAAAAGTCGGGGGGCATATTGTTTTACTCTTGTCCGTCCGTCCGTTCGTCTGTCCGTCCGTCCGTACAAATGAAAAACACAACTTTTTATGTTTTTTAGAAAGTTTGCAAACAAATTCCAACTACTTCAAAGGAATCTAACTTACAATAAGTAGATGTGCACACACATATCTTTTGGAATTTTCAAAATGGCTGCGGTTGCCATGGAAACTGAAAAAAAGGCGGGAAAATTCAAAGTGCTTCAAATTTGATGAAACTTTACAAGAAGGATGTCTAGCATCCATAGAAATGATTTTGGGTGTCAGAATTTTCCGAATGGCTGCGGTTGCTATGGAAACTGGAAAAAGGCGGGAAAATTCAAAGTGCCTCAAAATGGATGAAACTTAAAAGGAAAATTGCCTAGCACCCATAGAATTGATTTTTGGGCTAGGAACTTCCCTTTTATATATTTTTGGAAAAGGAGAGGCATATAATTGTGTCCATACTTGTACTGTGGCAACACCTGTATTGTGTCAACACATGCTTAAAGGAGTAGAGCCACGAAGAGCCAAAATCGGCCCAATTTCAGATCTTACCATATTGATTCAGGGTTCAATAAGTGGGGGCATAATTGTTTGCCATTCGGCGACAGCTCTAGTTTTTAACTTTCATTTCCAAGTTGAACTTTTTGACCCAGTTACGATCTATTTATAGCATTTCAAAAAACCAGAAAAGAAGAAATGAATTTCATCAGATAATATATTTAATAGATATGTTTATAACACTCCTAATCAGTGATATATACAATGTATATATACATACATGTATATTCATACCTGTAATAAGAAATATTGAAAAATAGGAAGCATAAGTAAAATTTGGCGACCTATGAAATACAAAACCCTGTCTCTTACTATTCAAATGATATACATCAAACATGAAGTAGATGTCTGACACACCTGAATTCGATAAGCACAATATGGAACCTATATTAAAGTCACATACACAAAGTGGCTGTGATTTGAAGCTGCTGAGAAAAGTATTAAGAATTTTTTTACCATTGACAGTACTTGTTGAAAATATTCAAAGTCGGTAAACAGGAAGTAGATGTCCGACAGACCTGAACAAAGAACCCCATACTAAAGTCACATACAAAATTTCAAGTAGCTGTGATTTGTAGTTGCTGAGAAAAATGTTACGAAAATTTTTACTATTGACAGTACTTGTTGAAAATATTCCAAGTTGGTAAACAGGAAGTAGATGTCCGACAGACCTGAATTCGATAAGTGCAATAAATAACCTCATACCAAAGTCAAATACAAAATTTCAAGTGGCTGTGATTTATAGTTACCATTTACACTACATGTTGAAAATATTCCAAGTGCGTAAACAGGAAGTAGATGTCCAATAGACCTGAATTTAATAAGTGCAATATAGAACCCCATACTAAAGTCACATACAAAATTTCAAGTGGCTGTGATATATGTAGTTGCTGAGAAAATTGTTACCAAAATTTTTACCATTGACAGTAATTGTTGAAAATATTTAAAGTCCGTAAACAGGAAGTAGATGTCCAATAGACCTTAATTTGATAAGCGCAATATAGAACCCCATACTAAGGTCACATACAAAATTTCAAGTGGCTGTGATATATGTAGTAGCTGAGAAAAGTGTTACGAAATTTTTTACCATTGACAGTAATTGTTGAAAATATTCCAAGTCCGTAAAAAGGAAGTAGATGTCTGACGGACCTGAATTTGATAGGTGCAATAAAGAACCTCATACTAAAGTCACATACAAAATTTCAAGTGGCTGTGATATGTAGTTGCTGAGAAAAGTGTTACCAAAATAGTTGGACGTACAACGACGACGACAACGCCGCAAGACGCAAGTGATCCCTATATGTAGCCCCACACTATGTGTGCAGGCGACACAAAAAGGAGTATTTGTCCAAAAAATCCCAAACGGAATGTTAATTTTAAAATATTTTCATAAACAAATGTTGATAATTTGGTACAAATGAAGTGACTGCCTATTGCAGGCCCCAATGCGTTCAGCAGTACCTCTAGTTAAGTTGTTGTTAGCCGTGTCTGTGGCTTTTGTTGATGAAATTAGATTTAGTGTACATATTTTGAAAAATTTTAAATATTGTTCTTTTACATGAAAGTATAGAATATTGAGTTTTCAGGATAAATCATTTTTAAAATTAAATGTCACATTAGGTGTTTTTTCACATCTTTTTATTTTGTACCGTATTATATTTTGATAAGATTTACTATCCCCTCCTCCAATGGAGTTGGAGAGGGGATATAGGATTTTACCCACTCCTCCGTCAGTCTGTTTGTGTATCTAAAATTAAAATTAATGTATCCTTTGAATAATATTTCATAGATGGATAAGCTTTTGTCCGTGAAAGCATCTTGGATAGCTGATGAGATAAATATATATAGTAGGTGGATTTGACCTACTTTTCTTATTGAAGAACTCAGGTTAAAGTTTTTGTAAGAGTCCAGATCTGAGAAACTGCAAGTGTTAGAGGAATAGTATTTTATCTGTAGATGCCTCTTGTATTTTATGAAGTAAATGACTTTGACCTACATTTCATGCATGAAAGACTAAGGTTAAAAGACCAAATCTTTGATATTACAACTCTTAGAGGAATTATATTTTGTCTGTAGATGCGTCTTGTTCAGCTCATAAAGCTCAAGATAAAAATTAGGTCACTTTGAACTACATTTCATGTATGACTGACTCAGGTTGAAATTTTTGAAAGAGTCCAGATCTAAGATACTACAACTCATAGAGGAATATTTGTCAGTAGATGTCAAAAAGCTCCAGTTAAAGCTTGACATAAATTTCATGCATAAGTTTTTGTGCCATTTCAAATCTCAGATACTGCAACTTTTACATGAATAATACTTGCTCAGTAAATGCATCTGGGATATCCATGAGACTTTTTATAACCATTAGGTGACTGACCTACACTTCATTCATGAATAACTCAGTTTAAGTCCAGATCTAAGATATTACAACTCTTATAGGAATAATATCCTTTCAGATAGTCAGGAGCCCCTGATTAAAATTTTGTCAATGTAATCTACATTTCAAGTTTGACTGGCTCAGGTTAAATTTTGTGTAACAGTCCAGATCTTGAATACAAAAACAAACAGGCGAGAAACTAGAGCATGTCGAGTTGTCGGAAGGGCCCCACAATTTCGATCCTGAAACTCTGGGCAAAAGTAAAAATCAGATGAGTGTGGATTCAAATTCTGTTTGACACACTAATGTGTTGATACAGTAATTTGCTGGATACAGTGATTTCTTGAAGTTTTATCAAATTATATCATTTCTTATCTTCAGACTAAATATCAAGTCATTTAAAATTAAAAATCAAAGTATCAGCAAAACAGAAAGTAATTCAGTGACAAACCTATAAGTCACTCACACAATACAAATCATCATTTCCAAGCTTCAGACCAAATTTCAAACCATTCCCTATTGTAGAAGCCAAGAAATCTGTGACAAAAATTTCGTTGATAGTAAAAAAATCAAAGTATAGGCAAACAGTAAGTGAACGCCTGACAATGTTGAAAATTGTTTACACAATACAACTCATTATTATCAAGCTTCAGACCAAATTTCAAATCATTCCCTATTGTAGGAGCGAAGAAATCTGTGACGAAAATTTTGTTCATAGAAAAAAATCAAAGTATCGGCAAACAGGAAGTGGATACCCGACAAACTTAAAAATTGCTTATAAATACAAGTCATCATTTCCAAGCACCAGGCCAAATTTCAAATCATTCCCTAAAGTAAAAGCCAAGAAATCTGTGAAGAAAAATTTGTTAAAAGTAAAAAATCAAAAGTATCGACAAACAGGAAGTCGAAGTCTGACAAACCAGAAAATCGCTGACACGATACACCTCATCATTTCCAAGCTTCAGACCAAATTTCAAATAATTCCCACTTATACAAGCCAAGAAATCTTTGACGAAAAAAAATTGTTGACGGACAGACAGACGGACAAAGTGAAAACTATAGGGCCTGCATCTCGATGCCAGCCCTAATTATCTCTCATTTCCGACTGCTTTGTATTCTTGTTATATTTTGATTATCAATATATACTGTGGACACAGGATATGTTTCACATGGGAGATACAAAACTTGAATTTGCACATTTATCTATAAAAACAGTCATCATTAGGCAATCAGTCTTTGTTAAAATGCCACTGGGTTCCACTTCGGATGATCCATGAACATCATCGCCACAATTTTTTTAAAGGAGGCAACCCATATACTATTGTTACCATTGGTGGTTTCCAAGAAGACTTCTGAATGCATTAATGCCAGAGTCCTTTGTAGACTATGTTTTCCTCTGGTGGTCATCTTTGATGAGGTAGGAACAAAAAAATCACTTACTTTGACAGGGACCACCTAAGAACGAAGTTTGGTTCAAATCAGCTCAGTAGTTTAGAGGAGATCCTTAAATACATTTCCCTTAATAGGGTCCTATGCAAAAACTATGTTCCTACTGGAGGTCATTTGGATCAGATATGAACATAAAAATCATAAACTTTGAAGGGGACCATCCAATGAATTTTGTGACAAATATTGGTTCCAATATTGTGTTAAGGTTCTTTTTCTGGCATTTCAAATTTTCATTGCATTGGGGAATATATGGGAATATTGGCCAGGTATTACAAGATACCCTCAGTCTTGTTTGTCCGCCTGTCCCCGAAGGTTCCATCCAATGTGAATAAAATAACATACAGTGTTCAAACTTGGTATGCAAGTTGTTTACCACAAAACTCAGGGCAAGTTCAATATTGGGTTCAAAGGTCCAAGGGATTCTGAAGTTATGCCCCTTGAAACTTTGAAATTTTGTGAATTTCAGTGTTTCTGACCAATAACTTGTGAACAAAGTAACAAACTGTCTTCAAACTTTGTATGCAAGTTGTTTAATATAAAACTCAGGCCAAGTTGGCCTTTGGCACAGAAGTCTCAGGGGTTCTGGAGTTATGCCCCTTGCAACTTTGAATTTTTTTAAATTTTAAGACTAAATGCATTGTGGAGTTGGTAAAACAATTCCCCGTGTTAGAGATGTATGCTCTTTATTTTTCTTAGATATGGTGTACTTGTACATGAGATAATATCTCATGTGTACACTTTGTTCAATTACTATTATCTAAATTTATGCAAATTCGAAAACCTAAGGTTTAACTCCCTCCATTGTAGTTTTCTCCTTAGCTATATTTGATATAATTGATTATTCAGATTTCGTTTTGGAATTATGCATTTTAAACATTTTTTTCAAATTGCTGATTTTCTATCTTTGGGTTCTAGTGCTGCTGATGAGGAATTAATATCCAAAATGGCCATACAGCTCATTAAAATTATTGCAGTTGGAGTAAACATATATATTATGGTCTCATGTTCATTTTACTCCATATCCTTTTGTAAAATATTTTGAATGAAATAACATATTGTCTTCATACTCTGTATGAACATTTTTTAAAAAAAAACTAAGGTTGAGTTTGACTTTGGGATCAGATGTATTATGGGTTCTGGAGTTATGTCCCTGAAACTTTTGTGAAACATGGCAGGGTCCCTTCCTAATTTCATTTAAAGACAACCACAGGAAAATAATAAAATATTTAATGCATTAGTCCACAACAATAAAACAATAAATATGACAAGCTGAAATAAAAAAAAATTCATAGTTTCTGGGAATGTCATCGTACCCAATATTCCTTAACCAAAAAGTAAACCATAATGTTGACAACAAAACAAACTCCTAGTATTGATGATAATATAAATTATGTAAATATAATAAATGTATAATTAGAACACCCCTGTTAATTAACATGATTTTTCTACATCTCTGAATTTATATTCCAGATCAAATTATAAATTTTTATGCAAGAAAGATGAGGTATGGTTAATTATGAAAAATGTATATGTATTAATATCAAATTATGTCAAATACAAATAAATATAATTTTCAAAATCACATATAAAATTAAAATAGAGATTCAATAGACAAGGTACATCAATGTACAGTTTCCTGATTAGAAAAAATATATATACATGTATTAATGTCTTTTATCAATCAAAGTAGTATAGAATGTTGCTGTAAATCAATTTTTCAACACTTAAAATTTGAGATAAGTCCCATGAAAAATGCTATACATTCGACCTTCAATAGATGGAACACACAAGGGACAGATAAGAACAGTTCAAGCTAGAGGGGTATTTGCATTATCGAGATTAAACTGTTTAAAATTGAACAAAGTGACCAGAAAATGTGTTTGAGAAATCCATGGTGTTCAAGTTAATGCAGTACGAGCCATCCAAGTTCTACTGTATAATAACATGCTATGTTTTTCTTTCATTAGGTTTCTTTAAAAACAAGCTCTTTGTGAATTCAAATCGCTCTGTTTAGGCGAAATACACCTACAATCTTCCACAAAATTGACTCCAACCTCAGTATGATACATTTTGTTTTAAAAATAAACATTTAATTTTAATATCTATATTTAACAAGTGTGGATCGTATTGCAAGGCAATACAGAAGTCCCCTACCGGTGGAATAATTCTGTTATACCAGCAAAAATAGTTAAAGAAAAAAGTTTTCCCCAAGTCAAAGGCCCAAAATCTGTGAAAATCAGTGGACCAGAAGAAAGCTTGATCTTAATCAGTAACTCCTGGTGGTAGACTCACATACCAAATATCAGCTTGATATAAAAGTCTGGAAAACCTATATTTTACCAAAATTTCTAAGACCAGGGCCCATAACTCTGTCAAATATCAATGGACCAGAACAAAACTTGAACTTGATCTGTGTCTCATAAAGGTAGACTCACATAGCAAAAATCAGCTTAATATCTGTAACGGTTCAGAAAAAAAGTCCAGAAAACCTATATTTTACCAAAATTTTCTAAATCTAAGGCCCATAACTCCACCAAAAATCAATGGACTGGAACCAAACTCGAACTTGATCTGTAACTTATAGTGGTAGACTCACACAGCAAATATCAGCTTAATATCTAGAAAGGTTCAGAAAAAAGTCTGGAAACCTATATTTTACCAAATTTTTTTTTTAAGTCAAAGGCGCATAACTCCGCCCAAAATCAATGAACCAGAACCAAACTCAAACTTGATCCGTAGCCCATAGTAATAGACTCGCATAGCAAATATTGGTTTATTATATGGAACGGTTTAGAAAAAAGGTCCGTAAAACCTATAATTTACCAAAATTTTCTAAGTCAAAGGCCCATAACTCCGCCCAAAATCAACGAACTGGAACCAAACTCAAACTTGATCTGTAATTCATGGTGGTAGACTTACATACCAAATACTAGATAAATATCTCTTATGGTATGGGAAAAAAGTCCGGAAAACTGAGTGTGACCGACTGAAGGACGGACTGATTGACTGACGGAGTGCAAACCTAAAGTCCACTTCGGCAAAGCCGTTAGGGGACTAATAATTTTTCTAAAGATCATATATCTAGTAGATTAAATTATGATTCGTTAAATTGTCCATCAATATTTTACAGGTAACTCAATTTTAATTCACAAAAATGTACACATTTTCTCTTGCTAAAATGTCCATCACAACCAAATTCAATTTCGCTATTTTTTTAAATGTCAACAGTTGCACTTTATATGCTAATCAAGTGAAGTAAAATTTTCTTTACAATTTACAGTACTAATAAACAGAAAGCATAACAGGTTAAAGGATTGAAGAGAATTTTTATAAAATAAAAAAAATAAAAAATAAGCATTGCTGTATTTACCCTGCTTTTATTTTCCATCAAATAAAATTAAGTACTCAAATGTATTGAGACAATGGTCAAGATTCAAAACTGGAAAAACTGATATACATCAACATACATTTAGTTACAGTGAACATCAAGAAATGTGACCATTATTTTAACAGAGACGCAAAATTTTATAAAAAGATGTTTTGAATCAACCACATACATGTGATTTCAGTACTTGATAATTGGCAAGTCAAAGAGAACTATACTTTTATCAGTTTTCACAACTGTTGGATATATTTGCTTCATTTTGACTGATATCAAAATAGTTTTACCGGTACTTTATCAAACAAAATCAGGAATATTTAATTGTTACACTTTCATTTAAAGTAGCGATAAATAGGAAGAACATTATCAAGATCCGACTACATTTGATAAATCAGTTACACAGAAGATGCATTTCATATTTTATTTCATTAAGTCAAATGCTAAAATAAGTAGGACTGACCTATGGCAAGATATATTGACCATACGTAACTAAGCTACAACACAGGGGAACAACTTTGTAAAAACCTTTTTTTGAAAAGTGGTTTTATTTTATTCTAATTTGGAAGCTCAAAACCTGTGAAGTATACTGAAATTGAATGCAAAATGATGGAAAAAGCTATTCTGGTCTATGGAGCTTGAAATAAAACAATTAGATAATGAGTTAAAATAATGAGCTAGTGATGTTTTGGATTTTAGATATTGGATATTCAATAGAACAAGATTGCTTCATCGCTATGTTATAAAATATTATCACAAGAATTCTTAATCAGGTACTCTAAAAAAATTCTTAATACATGTTTTTCATGATATAATTGATGTTCACATATATACATGCATTTCATAAAAACAACAATACCACCATATGTTATGTAAAAGATAAGCAAACCAGAGGCTCCCAGGAGCCTGTATCGCTCGACTGGCTTTCAGTTACCTTAATCAAGGAAACATTGTAAGTTATACAAAAAGCATTCTTGCTAAGGACCACTTTCGACACCAGTTTTAAGGTCGAGATGTCATTTTGTAAATGGCAGTCAACAAACAATTTTCAACATCGGTTATGAAGTCACAACATCAATATCTATTTGGAAATCAAAAATTTCATTGAAATCAGACAATGTTGAATTTTCCCGCCTTTTTTGGTAGCCATTTTCAAAATGGCGGGGTCAAGGAACAATTTTCAACATCAGTTTTGAAGTCGCCACAGCATGGCAAACATTTCATCAGTTTACACTTGACCTGCATCTTCTATAGTTATAGAAATAAAAGATGAAAAATACGAAAATTTTTAAAATTCCGTGAAAAAAGGCCAATAACTCCTACAAGGGTTTATGGATTTTCTTCAAAATTTCAGGGTGGGTAGACCTTGATATGCTGAACATTTTTGCAATTTACACTTTACCTCTTTCTGTTACACTTTTTGAAATAAAAAATAAAAAATGCAAAAATTTTGAAAATTTAACGGGAAAGGCTAACTCCGAGATGGATTTTCAGATTTTCTTCAAAATTGCAGCACAGGTAGATCTTGCCATGCTGATCATTTCTACCCCATGTCAGATTTTTGATATCTGTAACGGTTTTCGAGTTATTAGCCAAAAACTGCAATTTACCCCATGTTCTATTTTTAGCAACGGCGGCCATGTTGTTTGACCAGCCAACTAATCGAACACAATTTTGATAAGCCATACCCTGGTGATGATTCAAGTCAAGTTTGGTTACATTTGACCCAGCGGTTTCAGAGGAGAAGATTTTTGAAATTGTTGATGGACGGACAGACGACAGACAACAGGCGACGGACGACGGACGCATAGTGATGGCAAAAGCTCACCCTGGCATAGCCAGGTGAGCTAAAAAAGTTGGCAAGAGATAGACATAGATAGAGGGAAACAATTGCCGCCTTATGTCTCACTGGAGATGAAGAGGATTAAGTAAGTAAGTAAAGAAATGAGTTCAGTACTCCTCTGGTCATAATGTACCAACAAGTCTAGTATGAAACAGTTGAGTCATATCTACAGTGTATGTTTAAATTATTCTTACATGTATGGAAAAGTTAAGTGAAACAAGAGGCTGTCAAGAGCCTGTATCACTCATCTTCCTGATATAGACAGCACTTTCAGAAAAGATCTTCGCTTTTCCAAGAGTCTAATGTTAAACTATGTTCTCCACGTGTAATCATCTTGGATTTGATTTAGACCTGCAAGAGACTTCTTTGACCTAAGTTTGAATCTAATTATACCAGTAGTTTTAGAAAAGTAAATTTTTGAATATGTTTTCTATATGGTACCATGTAAAACTATATTCCCGCCTATTAGCCATCTGGAATGAGGTTTGAACCATGTCAGATACCTATTTTGAAGGTATAGACCTACAGACCTTTATTACTAAGTTTGACTCTAAAAATTGGACTGGTAGATTCCCTGCTGAGGGCCATCTTAGATGATGTATGGACCTGCTAGATATCTTTTTAAAGGGGACCATCTAAGGACCATTGTGATTAAATATGGTTGTAATTGGACTAATAGATTCAGAGAAGATCTCCGAGTGTGTGTTTTTTCCCAAAGGTTTAAAATTAAACTAGAATACTGACAAAGTCAGAAAGAGCCCCGCCTCCTTGTGTGTCCCAAAAACCTGTTTTCATGGAAATCATAAAACAATTTTTGGGGAAAAACATAAACAACAAAATCTTAAGTTATTTTAAATTTAGTTTCTACATATGGTTACTTTGACAACTTATGTCTCATCTGTTCAGATCAAATCAAAAACATTGAAAATAATATATGAATGTCATTTCAAGTTATCATACAACAGAGTTTATTCTCAAAATGTGAACTTTTTCATATATTTCCCCCAAAAATGTTTTATGATTCTCCACAAAATTTTTGGGACCTTCTTTTGATCAAGTCCAACATTGTGCCTAAAACTTATAAAAATCTGTGAAGTCATTTCAAGTCATCATCAAACATAGAGCTTATTTTCAAAATATGCACTTTTTCATATAAAAACAATTTTTTTCCCCAAAAATTGTTTTCCGATTTTCCTCAAAAACGGAAGGGAGCTTCCTTTGGTCCAATTCAAATTTGAGTATCAAAATCATTAAAATCCCTGAAGGCAATGTTATCGCACAACATAGAGCTAATTCTCAAAATGTGCACTTTTCATTAAAAAAAAAATTTTTTCACCCAAAATTGTTTTCCAATTTTCCTCAAAAACGAAAGGTCCAGTTCAAGATTGAGTATCAAAATCATTAAAATCCCAGAAGGCAATCTTGAGTTATCGTACAACATAGAGCTAATTCTCAAANCATGTGTATTTGTGCAGATTTTGAGTAATTATTTGGTAACCATTATATGTAGATCAAGCTTTATTTATTCTTATATTTTTCTTTTCTGAAAAGATGTAAAAATGAAATTGGTACCAATAATTATAACTTAATATTTGATGTGTATTTTGATATTATATGCTTCTATATTATTTGTTTATGATATGAAAATGATTTGAAAATAATAAAATTATATATTACAAAAAAAAAGTCCAACATTGTGCCTAAAACTTATAAAAATCTGTGAAGTCATTTCAAGTTATCATCAAACATAGAGCTTATTTTCAAAATATGCACTTTTTCATATAAAAACAATTTTTTTCCCCAAAAATTGTTTTCTGATTTTCCTCAAAAACGGAAGGGAGCTTCCTTTGGTCCAATTCAAATTTGAGTATCAAAATCATTAAAATCCCTGAAGGCAATCTTGAGTTATCGCACAACATAGAGCTAATTCTCAAAATATGCACTTTTCATTAAAAACAAAATTTTTTCACCCAAAATTGTTTTCCAATTTTCCTCAAAAACGAAAGGTCCAGTTCAAGTTTGAGTATCAAAATCATTAAAATCCCAGAAGGCAATCTTGAGTTATCGTACCACATAGAGCTAATTCTCAAATTATGTACTTTTTCATATAAAAACAAAGTTTTTTCCCAAAAATCATTTTCTGATTTTCCTCAAAAACGAAAGGGAGCTTCCTTTGGTCAAGTCCAATTTTGAGTATCAAAATCATTTAAATCCCTGAAGGCAATCTTGAGTTACGGTACGACATAGAGCTAATTCTCAAAATATGCACTTTTCCATATAAAAACAAAGTTTTTTCCAAAAATCATTTTCTGATTTTCCTCACAAACAAAAGGGAGCTTTCTTTGGTCAAGTCCAACCTTGAGTATCAAAATCATTAAAATCTATGAAGGCAATCTTGAGTTATCATACGACATAGCGATAATTCTCAAAATATGCACTTTTTGATATAAAAACAAAGTTTTTTGCTAAAAATCATTTTCTGATTTTCCTCAAAAACAAAAAGGGAGCTTCCTTTGGTCAAGTTCAACTTTGAGTAAAAAAATCATAAAAATCGGTGAAGGCAATCTTGAGTTATGGTACAACATAGAAAATGCTGACGGACAGACAGACGGATAAACAGACGGACGGACAGACAGACTGATTACTATAGGGCGCCTCAATTTCATGGAGGGGCCCTAATTATGTTGCCAACTGTTGGCTGTCTTGAATCAGGTAATGGACCTGCATGATATCTTTTTTAAAAGATACCAGCATTGTGACTATGTTTGGTTCTAACTGTACTAGTAGTTTCAGAGAAGCTTTTGAATTGTATTTCCCATAGGAACCAATGTTGACTTATGTTTACTGCTGGCAGCCATCTTAGATTAGTTGCAAACCTTTCAGATATTTTTTTAAAAGGAGACCATCTAAGACCATGGTGAGTAAGTTCCCCTAGGATGCAAAGTAAAACTGCCCCCCCCCCCCCCCCCCCNTGGTTGTAATTGGTCCGGTGGTTCAGAAAAGATCTTAAAATTGAAAGTTTACAATGAATGGATGAACAAAAGACAGATGCCAAGTGATAACAAAAGCTCACCCTTCCTATAGCCAGGTGAGCTAAGAATTCACAAAGATAAAGGGAGAATATTTCAAAAGGAATGTTAAATATGTTGTTAAATTTCCTCTGTATAAATAATGTAATTCTATGATATGTATATTATGCACAAACAAACTAAATCACCCAACAAATAACATCTAATAAAAATAAACAATAAAATTTCATTTCAGGTACTAACAATGTGAAAATCAGAAGGGTTTTGAAATGTACAGTTACATTTCAACGGAAACTATTTTCAAATTGATAATAAATTTTTGTTTCCTCGTTTATCCTGTTTTTGACCTACTAAGCATCAATTGTGAAGTCATAATTTTAGTTGAAATAGCATGTTTAGGTCGAATACGTAAGTGGGTCGAAAATAGGATGTTTGACGATACTACTGATGAAACAAAAGCCTAACCTTTTTGTTAATGAATAGATCTTTATTTTGTAAAGTAAATAAATTTTAGTTGTTCTAAAGGACTTTTAGTACTTTTCTGAAAATTAGCTCCAACTATAAATACCGCACTAGTATTGAACTAAGTAACTGTTGTCATTTCATGATCACTCACAACAACTTCAGCGATATAAAGGAGTAAAACCCATCAAACCATATTTCAATGTATATAAATGTACTTTTATAATAAATACTTGATTTAAACTAGAGGCTCAGAGCCTGAGCCTGTATCGCTCACCTGACAAAATGCTTCTATGCCATGCATGACCGAAAATATGTTTATTACCATGGGGTCTAATATTTAGCGAAGTTCTCCATCAGCACCCGTGTTTTTGTCTTATCCTATTGGAGTGAGTAAATTTTGCAAAGGACCTTCTATACATTTAGTTAAATTTGCTGGAATAGTTTCAAAGAAGATGATGAAAAGGATGGCTTTCTCATACTGGGCTCCAATGTTAAACTATGTTCTGCAGTGGAGGCCATGTTTTTTACCGGATCAAAATGAAATGAGTATTTTTGCAAAGTACTTTCCGTACATCATTCCTCTAAAGTTTGGTTGAATTTGCTTCAGTGGTTTCAGAGGAGAAGATGAAAATGTGATTTTTCCCATAGGGTCCAATGTTAAACCTAAGTTCTGCACTGGCGGCCATGTTTTTTTTATCGGATCGGAACAAAATGAGCATTCTTTGTCAAGGACCTTCAGTACATCATTCCTCTAAAGTTTGGTTGAATTTGCTTCAGTGGTTTTAGGGAAGAAGATGAAAATGTGATTTTTCCCATAGGGTCCAATGTTAAACCTAAGTTCCGCACTGGCGGCCATGTTTTTTATCGGATCCGAACAAAATGAGTATTCTTTGTCAAGGACCTTTAGTACATCATTGATTAATAGTTTGGTTGATTTTGCTTCAGTTGTTTCAGAGGAGAAGATGGAAATGTGATTTTTCCCATAGAGTCCAATGTTAAACTAAGTTCTGCGCTGGCGGCCATGTTTTTTATCAGATCGGAACGAAATGAGCAATCTTTGTAAAGGAACTATAGTACAAAATTTCTGTAAATTTTGGTTGAATTTGCTCCAGTAGTTTAAGAGGAGAAGATGAAAATATGATTTTTCCATAGGCTCCAATGTTAAACTAAGATCCACGCTGGTGGCCATGATTTTTATCGAATCGGAACAAAATGAGTATTCTTTGTCAAGGACCTTTAGTACATCATTCCTGTAAAGTTTGGTTGAATTTGCTTCAGTGGTTTCAGAGGAGAAGATGAAAATGTGATTTTTCCCATAGGGTCCAATGTTAAACCTAAGTTCCGCGCTGGCAGCCATGTTTTTATCGGATCAGAACAAAATGAGCAATCTTTTTTAAGGACCTTTAGTACATAATTTCTATAAAGTTTGGTTGAATTCGTTCAGTGGTTTCAGAGGAGAAGATGAAAATATGATTTTCCCATAGGGTCCAATGTTAAACTAAGTCCGTGCTGGCGGCCATGTTTTTTATCGGATCGGAACAAAATGAGCATTCTTTGTCAAGGACCTTTAGTACATCATTCCTGTAAAGTTTGGTTGAATTTGCTTCAGTGGTTTCAGAAGAGAAGATGAAAATGTGAAAAGTTAACAGACGACAGACGGTCGGACGATGGATGCCAAGTGAGGGCAATAGCTCACACTGACCCTTCGGGTCAGGTGAGCTAAAAATGTAAAGAACAAAGTGAACTAAAAATAAATACAACAAATGTACACATAAAGCCACCAATATCACAGATGTTCACACAGTAATCAATATAATTAGTAAAATTTACACTAAAAGTCATGGCTGTAATTATGCTACATGTATATAAGCACCCCTGTACAGCAAGCTGCTTTTCTATTGCACATTTTTAATATTTTTTTTCTTTTAAAGGCATGTTTCCCAATATCAAAAGAAAGGCAAAGAAATAATTTGACTGAATATCCATTACATTCTATAGTTACACTAGAGAAAGTGTCATTAAGACATAGATGTCTCTTAACCGTTTACTCAAGTCAATCAAAAATAAAATTTTTGGTGATTGAATCTTGCAATGTTTTTAACAAATGTTTGCAGAGTAAGGGACCACTAACAAAAATATTAAACTGAAATGTAAACTAGAGGCTCAGAGACTGAGCCTGTATCACTCACCTGGCTGCTACGCCATACATGACTAAAAAAGATGTTTTCTTACCGATGGGGTCAAATGTTTAGCTATGTTCTTCATTAGCACCCGTGTTTTTTGTCTGATCCTATTGAAATGAATAATCTTTGCAAATGACCTTCTATACATTTCAGAGAAGAATGGTAATCTCATTCCTGGCTCCAATGTTAAACTATGTTCTGCACTGGCAGCCATATTTTTAAGGGAATCAGAAAAATTTCTGCAATCTACATAAAAGACCTTCCATACATTATTCCTGTAGAATTTGGTTCAATTTGCTTCAGTAGCTTCAGAGGAGATAGAAAATATATTCTTTTCCCATAGGGTCACATGTTAAACTATGTTCTGCGCTGGTGGCCANTTTTTTTCACAGATCAAAAAAATTTCAGCAAACTAGGTAAAGGACCTTCCATAAATCATTCCTGTAAAGTTTGGTTCAATTTGCTTCAGTGGAGATAGTCAATATATGCTTTTCCCTAAGGTTCCATATTAAACTATGTTCTGCGCTGGCGGCCATGTTTTTGCGCGGTTTTGCGCGGATCGAAAAAATTTCGACAAACTAAGTCAAGGACCTTCCATACATCATTCCTGTAAAGTTTAGTTCCATTTGCTTCAACAACTTCAGGGGAGATAGCAAATATTTGCTTTTCCCATAGGGGCCCATGTTAAACTATGTTCTGCACTGGCAGCCATTTTTTTTTTTCGAGGATCGAAAAAATTTCGGCAACCTTATTAAAGGACCTTCCATACATCATTCCTGTAAAGTTTGGTTCAATTTGCTTCAGTAGCTTCATAGGAGATAGCAAATATATGCTTTTCCCATAGGGTCTCATGTAAAACTATGTTCTGTGCTGGCGGCCATGTTTTTTCGCGGAACAAAAAAATTTCGGCAAACTAAGTAAAGGACCTTCCATACATTATTCCTGTAAAGTTTTGTTCCATTTGCTTCAGTAACTTCAGAGGAGACAGCAAATATTTGCTTTTCCCATAGGGTCCCATGTTAAACTATGTTCTGCGCTGGCGGCCATGTTTTTTCACGGATCGAAAAAATTTCGGCAAACTAAGTAAAGGACTTTCCATACATCATTCCTGTAAAGTTTGGTTCTATTTGCTTCAGTAGCTTCAGAGGAGATAGCAAATATATGCTTTTCCCATAGGGTCCCATGTAAAACTATGTTCTGCGCTGGTGGCCATGTTTTTTCGCGGAACAAAAAAAAATTCGGTAAACTAAGGCCATACAAAAATAATTATTAGATTCTCAGGCCATTTTTCTGAAAAAAGTATGAGGCAGGGAGGGAGAAAATTTTTATTTTTATTTGTTCAAAATCATGATGAGGCATCTTTTTACATTGTGGAAATGCCAAAAAAGTGATGAGGCAGGTAATTTTCATTTTTTTTTTGTTTGAAACTTGAATAAAAAAGTAAAATTAGTTCTCAGAAAAGAGATGAGGCAGGGGCCTGAGAAGCTAATGTTTTTTTTTATTTTGCCTAAGTAAAGGACCTTCCATACATCATTCCTGTAAAGTTTGGTTCAATTTGCTTCAGAGGAGATAACAAATATATGCTTTTCCTATAGGGTCCCATGTAAAACTATGTTCTGTGCTAGCGGCCATGTTTTTTCGCGGAACAAAAAAATTTCAGCAACTAAGTAAAGGACCTTCCATACATCATTCCTGTAAAGTTTAGTTCCATTTGCTTCAGTACCTTCAAAGGAGATAGCAAATATTTGCTTTTCCCGTAGGGTCCCATGTTAAACTATGTTCTGCGCAGGCCATGTTTTTTCACGGATCGAAAAAATTTCGGCAAACTAAGTAAAGGACCTTCCATACATCATTCCTGTAAAGTTTGGTTTAATTTGCTTCAGTAGCTTCAGAGGAGATAGCAAATATATGCTTTTTTTTCATAGGGTCCCATGTTAAATTATGTTTGGCCCTGGCGGCCATGTTTTTTGGCGGATCGGAAAAATTTCGGCAAAATAAGTAAAGGACCTTCCATACATCATTCCTGTTAAGTTTGGTTCAAATTGGTCCAGTGGTTTCTGAGGAGATAGTCAAAATGTAAAAAGTTTACGGACGGACGACGACGGACGCCAAGTGATGGCAAAAGCTCACATGGCCTTTGGCCAGGTGAGCTAAAAAATAGGTCATGATTACTTATTTATCCCAACATAATTTTGTGCCCATGAAGATAATTTATTGACAAAATATCATCAGGATATTATGCATAGTTGCAAAGCAATGAATCAAAATGCAAAATCTAACTAAAATTACTCAGGCTGTACGTACAAGTCACTAAACTGTAATAACATGGAGTATTATTAATCTTATGAAGCATCTTTGTGATATAATATTTACTTGCTAAGGAATGGACCATATACAAAAATATAACAAAAGTTATACATGTAGTCATGTGTGAAATACGTATATTAATTGTCCATGCTTTGGGTAGTGCTCATCAAAGTCATACTTTGATGAAACACAATGGTGGATTTAGGGGAGGCCCCGGGTGGCCTGCCCC
>MJUU01016202.1:63048-73626 GCA_002080025.1 Modiolus philippinarum | reverse complement strand
ATATATATATATTATAGTCAGCACCTCATAAGCATCATAAATGCCAAATTCCGCTCATATCCATTCAGGTTAATTTCATTTCAGGTTAATTTCATCAACTGCTCACTAAAGGCTTTATAACATTAAGCAGTCTATGAAGCTGATAATCTACTTCAACATACATGTCAGCAGAGTTCAAAGTGATTCACCACCAAAGAACTAGTAAAATACACAATATGTTTATATAGTCAAATCATTATAACATCAAACAAGGTAAAGATTAAGAAAGTATTTTTGCAAAAAATTGCAGAAATTTGCAAAAAACACTGTTTTTGCTCTTAATTATGGAAGAAATAATCTTTTTTAATGAAGTGATGGTAGGGAATTTCTCTAAAGCTTAAAAGAGAAAAGTTAACTAAAGAAGATTTGAACACAGAATTTAAAGGGAAATAACCCATAACCATATGGCATTGGAAAAAAAAAAAGTGAAAAACGGCCAATAAATCATACACAGGCCTTTGGATTTTCTTCAAAATTTCAGAGTATGTTGATCTTGATATGCTGAACATTTTTTTTACTTTACACTTCACCTCTATCTGTTACAGTTTTTGAAATAAAAAATAAAAAATGCACAAATTTTGAAAAATTTACGGAAAAAGGGCTATAACTCTCAGACGGGTTTTCCAATTTTCTTCAAAATTGCAGAGCAGACAGATCTTGGCATTCTGAACAATTTTACTTCACGTCAGATTTTTGATATCTGCATCGGTTTTTGAGTTATTGGCTAAAAACTGCAATTTACCCCTAGGTTCTATTTTTAGCACCGGCGGCCATGCATAATAAAATGAGGATCGTTTGTACAGGACATGTCATAGATGATTACTATAAAGTTTCAAACCAATCCCTCCAGTAGTTTCAGAGGAGAAGATTTTTGAAAGTGAGCTAACGACGGACGGACAGACGGACGACGGACGACAGACGCAAAGTGATGGCAAAAGCTCAAAGTGATGGCATAATCAGGTGAGCTAAAAATGGGTTCCGAGCCCCCCTTTAGCAGAAAGTCTGGATCCGCCACTGAAACATCATTGTGAAATAATGTGCAGCTGTAGAAAAATTTAACAAAAGTCTTTGTTGTACTTATCAAAATTCATGTACTGATGTAATGTCATTAAAATATTTTGAGTAGTTTCGAACATAATGAACTAAACTCAAAACAACATCAGTATGTGCTGATGTGCCACTGAGCAGACTGATGGACGGGGATTAATGTATTGCTTCTTCCACAATTGTGGGTAAGGCAAAACAGTTGGACAAAAGGTGTCACTGTTGCATCAGTTAAACTTTTTACTGACACTCGAGTATGGCAATCTTCAAAGCATGATAAAATATAAAATATTGTGGAGTCAATTAACATTAGAACTGAACAAACTTAAAAATGCCAAGAGTATATAGAAACAAAATATTTATTGTCTTTTAAAATAATCTTTAAAAATCTTAAAATGAACACCGCATTTTAAATACAAAACAATATGACTGATAATTACATTTATATGGCACAAAAGTTTTGTGTAAATCTCTCAATATGATAAGAAAATTAAGAACAAAAACATTAATTGCAAACACAATAAGCATTGCATTAAATCTTAACAATTGCTTTAAAAGTTAGAACGCATAGTTGCAAACTGCCCCAAATTCACTAACTAAAAGCAGGACTTCTACAAAAAAAAAAGGTTTCGCATTATCACTTTCTAAATCCAATTAAAATCAGTGGATAAGATTTCGTGAAATTATTGCACATTTATGAAGGGATTTTCATAAACCAAGATAAAAAAAAAAAGCAATGAGTAGTGATTATGTCATGAGTAGCAAAGACATATTAAAACAAGATGTGAAACACTACATATGCCCCTAGATTCTACAGTAAAATGTAAGGAAATACCCAATTTAAGGCCTTTTGACCTCTGACTTTGACCTTTGACCTATTTTTTTAACATATTTATGTTCCTCTTGCCTAGACATATACACTTGCCAAGCATTAAAAGTCTATCTTAAATAGTTCAAAAGTTGTTTATTACCATAAAAACACCCAATTCAATCCCTTTATTCTGAAACAGACGAAGCCCCTTTAGGCCTCTTATTTATTGAAATGGTTTTAACTGTTAAATGTATCTGTTTAAACATGGTATAAGAGACCTACTGAAAAAAACTGCATCAAGATCTGGCAAAAAAATTAAAAAAAATTTTTTTTTTCCATTTGTCCCCCTTTGGGCCTCTTGTTTCTCAAAAACGGAAAATGCTAACTCAAATCTGTCAGCATACTACAGCTGCGCAATTTTATTAGCAATAACATAAAACAAATCCCGTCTCAAAAGGATAAATAATAAGGATTCTACAGTAAAATATGTGAAAACAGCCAATTTCACCCCTTTTCAACCTCTGTGACCTTGACCCTTGACCTCACCTAATTTTTTTTTCATATTTATATTCCTCTTGACTAGACCTTTACACTTGCAAAGTGAAAAGTCTATCTTACATAGTTCAAAAGTTATAGCCAAGGTTAAAATTTTGGACACACAGACAAACAGGCACACAGACAGGACAAAAACAATATGCCCCCGATCCTCAATTTTGGGGCATGAAAATCAAAACAAATAAGAGATATTATCCATCTGTACAGATTATGTTTCAATTTTCTAAAATAAAAAATGACAAATTCAATCAAAGATTGTTATACAAATGTACATGTATCTTGCAACAAAAACGGCCGTTTTTAACAAAAATTCAAATACCTCTGCCACCAAAGTATTAACCCACAATTAGAAAGACATGGATTTAAACATATTCTGCCACCAGACAACTAAATCCATAACTTATTCTTATCAAATTGCTGCATTCATATTTTGAAGTGCACAGACATATGGTCAAACCAAAAACTTCCTAAACATGATTATGAAGCCAATTTTTCACTTCTTCTTCGTAAGACTTTGACCAATTGATGTTAGCTCTGATGTCCTCTAATGCTGTAGACACAGCCCTTTTGGCTGGGTTAATTTTAACATTATCAAAGAAGTCTTTTACCTGGAAAAAAGAATAATACTGTTTAAATCAAGACAGAAAATAAAATATGGAACTATCAAGATAGGAACTCTTGGTAGTTGTAGGCAGAAACGAGTGCCTCAATAACAGTGAGGAGAAGAAAAAAATGCCAACATACCTCCTAATAGAAACAAACTACATGTATTAATCAACTTAAAGTGTACCATAACATTTGCCACATTACAGTTGTTAAGTAGATTTTTTTTAAAAGAGAGTCAATTCACCTGGAGTACTACAAAATAGATTAAATATTATTAACCACTGGCTCATTATTAACATTGATTAATAAAGTCTGCCCAAAGGCTGAATACATTGCTTCTTCTGTGTTTTGGAAGAACCTTTTCGTTGCCAACAATTAACTCCAGGTCCTATTTCGTCCACCATGTATTTTATCTTTAAATGTTCAATAATGCTAGAGAAACAAATTCAAATTCTGTAAACGTGGAAATTTTTGTGTTGGAGTAATTTTCGCTGCATTCGTGTTTGGGAATTTTACGTGAATATAACCCTCACGTGAATACTTATAATTATAAACGCATTCCTTTAAAGTTCGGTTGACTTTGCTTAAGTGATTACAAAGGAGATGGTGAAATTGTGATAAGTTAACAGACGACAGAACAGAAACAACAGATGCAAAGCGATGGCAATATCTCGCACTGACCCTTTGGGTCAAGTGAGCTGAAAATCTTATCTGTAAGTTTGACCATCTTTTGACCCTTATATAATTCTGACCAAGAAATTAGTTAAACTGATAACATTATCTTATAACTATTATCATGTTTGTATCATATACATGTATATAAATAGAATGTTTATAATCTGCAATCATTTTAATTTTTATTATATCTACAAACCTCTGAGTAGTCAGGTTCTGAAGAAAATGTCCCAGTTGTACTCTTAATAAGGACTGGAAACAGGAAAGATTCATCTTGAAACCTATAAACAATACAAAATCATACACTTATGGAAATGACTTAAACATTTTTTGGTTTAAGGGTCTATTAACATGAAATTTAGAAAATCTATGACTATCAGGGAATGTTAATAGATTTCACCAGAAGCATATGTTAAGTTTGTTCAGAGGGACATTTTGGTTTCAGGAAAGACTTCAGATTCTTGGAACAGTTATGTCTGGCCTTGCAGTAATAAAGGATGTAACAAAAAGGTATCAATAAGGGTTTCAGAATCACAATTTAACCCCAGAAAAATAGTTTTTATCACATATTTTGGGTGAACAAAGCAGATTAGGAGTTTGTGAATCAACTTGAAATATCAAATCAAACCTATAGTCAACTGGTACAACTATTCAGGGCAATTTTGTTTTCCAATTTTGGAGGAAGAATCAGAGACTATAGGAGGTCCTAGTACACAGTAGAGATCGACGATTGTAAATTTGGAAAGAGAAAATCCAACAAAGGGAGAAATTAGACAGAGTTTGGATGTTGGGCAGAATAGAAAGGGAAACCAAGAAAAGCTTCTTTGAATGTGTGGAAAACCGTACTGCTGTTATACACTTGTTGAAATAATAAGACGTAAGGTAAAGCCAGTGACTACTAACTGGACCAAGGATACAAACACTTGAATGTTAATCATTCGGAAAATTTTGTTGATCCTAGTACAGGAGCCCACACCAATACAACTGAAAGTAGCTAGAGAGCCCTAAAAAAATCTTTGCTTAAGAGCAGTACAGGTAAAAGTCTTTACAATAGTTACTTTTCCCAATACTGTGTCAGGGAGAAACAATTAATTGACTAAGCTGATCCTTTTCTTTCTTTTCTGGAATTGATAAAGAAGGTTTACACCCCTGACATCAAAAAGACTGAAATAACCACAGACAAGTTGCAACCAAAAATCAAAAATACCGAGCCTTGGCGAAGCTTTGGCTTGCTGTGTTAGCGTGTAACAATAACTAGCCCTACTCTGTAATTATAAAAGTTACATACAATAAAATTTAAGCGAGAAATAAAATGTTGGATCCCAATGCCGTGTTTATTTTCCTAGCACAGCAATGTAATGAAGGTTCACGAGACATACGCTTTTATTGTTGTTAGATAAAACTTCCGTGGACTAGCAAAGTAGATTCTACCCAACTTTTTTGAAGTGAAAACAATTCTGATGATTATTTCAGGATGTTAAAACACTCCATTTTTTACCACTAAAGACTTCCAGTATGTCTTATAGTATTCATCTTATCATATTTACTTTGACTAGATGCACTGGTGAAAATTCAAACAGTTTTTTTTTATTTGGCTATGTTGTTTCAAGGGGCTTGTGGAAAAAGTTTACATAGAGGTCAACAAATGTCAAGTTATGAAGCTTATTTTACATTGGGTCATATGATCTGCTTAAGACATGTTAAATCACCAAAACATGTACAAAATTTCATGGTACTATCTTGTATCCTTTGTGAATAAATGGCATTTTTCTCTGATGTTAACATTTTTTAATTTAAACAAGGTTTATCACCATTTCATACTAAAAATGAATTTTATAAATTCAAAAATTTTGATGCCGACGGACGTCTGCAAGACAACATATAGTAATTTGATAGCGATTCTTCACTAGATGTAGACAACACAATAACAATATTAATACCGGTAATAAACTCACCATTTAATCAACTGCTCCCAGTTTTGTCTTACAAATTTCCATGCTGACAAATGTCCTGATGGATTTCCTGAGAGTTGTTTAACAACAGTATATATGTCCTGATGTTTAATCATATTTCCCGTCAAAGCCATATATAACATTCTACAACAAACAAACAAAGGCTTTACCTTTAAAATTGTTTGATTTTTTTTTCAAACCATATTTATTAAGCCATGAAAAATATACATTAAAACCAGACTTAGATCTTACTTTACCTAAGTCACAAACCTAAATCAATTTATCTCCAAGGGATGTTCCTCCATGTATTAGAACATTTCCATGGTTCTATTCCAACTGGGACTATTTTGTATGTCAATTTATACCTCAGCTTTGACTTACATCCATGGTTAAATGAATGTTTGAATGAATTCTAAGTCTCCATTTTAACTGTTGTTTATAATTGGTTATGTGGTTTTATTCATTTAATGTCAATCTTAGTTTTTATGCAATACTAAGAGTATGTTTTCATAACTCAACTAGAATATATGCTGACATAGCTCAACTAGAAAATATACTGGAAATGCTCAACTAAAATATGTACTGACAAAGTCAGAAAGGGCCTTGCAAAACATAGTTTTTCATAATATTTGAATTCAAGAATAAGTGGTCCAACAGACCTGAAAATCACATATCAGATCTTTGTCAAGTTTCATGCTAAATACCATGAAATGATTTCCACCAATACAAGCCAAGAAACCTTTGTTTTTGGTTAAAATCAAATTATCAGCAAACAAGAAGTAGTCACTTAGAGACTCATTACTACAGACTTCATATTATAAATGCCAAGTTATCTTTTAATAAAATATGGTTTATAATCAAACTAAAAGTGTTGGCAAACAGCAAGTAGTCCCCCTGACAAATTCCAAAATTAATAACATGTACACAATACAAATCGTCAAATTCATGAAAAAACTGTGGATTTTATTTACAGTGCCCAAAACTATTTTCATGATCATTATAATCTCTATCACATCTAAACTTACCTATTAATAAGTAGTCCATCCTTTGTTTGGGCCAATATACGTAGATATCTGTCTTTATTACTGGGTGTCTGTGTTGAATTATATCGGTGTAACATATATGTCCATTCCTCTATTTGACCATACTTAATCCCAGCAGAATAAACAGCTTCTTTAAGATTAGGACTTATTCTATATAAAATATAATTAAATAACTGGCATATCTGTATGCAATATTATCCTATTAAGGTGGTACAGGGGTCTTAAAATTGTCATATAGAATTTTTTGATATTTTCATGACTTACGCCTTTTTGTAGGGCATACAAAAAATAAATAAAATTTTGGGGTCACTGGCCATATTAGCATGAAATCTGTCATCTAAAAATCGGCTATTTTTGGTTGAAATGATAGGGAAAATCAGTGAATTTTACAAAATTTTAACTTATTTCAATTGCAACAGATAGAATTTTCCTAAATTTGGTAATTACCAGCTTATATACTTTTCTTCCATTTGCATAAAAAAAATTGGGGTCACCGAACTTATTTTTGAATAAATGACAAAAAACTGATTTTTTTCTAGATTTCTGTATAAATTATCTCCTCTTAATAGAAAAGGAGTTTGCTCAAAAGGTTTGATATTCTGCATGGTAACCCAATAAAAGTGGCATATTTGATCAAATTTAACTATCATAAGATATTGAAAATCATTTTGCTGACATTTCCATAGTGAATCCCATTTTCTGTCAGATGCGCAAGGATTGTGTGAAGTTTTAAACTTCCGTACTACCCTAATGTATTGTAGTCAATAAATAAAGATAAACTAAACTAAAATACTGTGGAAGTACATTTATTCAAGGACATCAATTTTTGTGGTTTCATAAAAATCACTATTTCTTGTGTATTTAAATTTATGATTTTGAATTCTATGCATGAAAAAATATTGGAACACACTGTAAAAAGTACCATATTTTCACTTTTCAGCCGCTTTTCCATGTTTTTATTTTTCCCAATATTTGATATTGTAGGAAATGGAATCAAAAGCAAAACTAACCTTAGTCACTCGGAAGTAAAATGAATCGGTTAAAAGTTCTACAGAGCTTATGTTTGCTTGTAGTATTATCCGACTATAAATAAAGTTTCTTAGTCTTAGTCTTAGTCCATGTAGTGATATACTACAGGAGACTTACGCAAAACTTAACCTTGCGACAGACATGTATGTTTTGTATATAGCTACTGATACTTGGATGGACGACAGTAAAACTCTTTAGCCTAACCACATTTGAGACCAGGCATGACATAATGTATTTATAAATTATTTTGTACTGAATTCCAATAAATGAAGTCAAAAAGTCAAAGTGTAGTGAAAAATGTAAATATAACAAGAGAAGGGGCAGTCGGAAACGACAGCTAATCCCCTCGCCCGTTTATTGAATGTTTGTCTAGTAATATAAGCAATCAAGAAAGTTGTATCATTCAAGGTCTGGCTTGTTACTTAAATCTGAGCCAGTCATGCAAGAAATGTTGTGACCTTATTTCAATCAGGAGCCTCATACCTAAAGCATATATGCATCTACCGATGAAAGATTGATCTTCTGCAAGTTGTAGTATCTAAAATCCAGACTGTAACACAAACTTTATCCTAAGTCACTCAAGCATGAAATGTAGGTCAAATTGACCTAATTTTTATCTGGAGCTTTGTAACTTTACAAGATGCATCTACATACAAAATATTATTCTTCTACGAGTTGTAGTATCTAAAATCCAAGCTGTAACACAAACTTTAACTTAAGTCACTCATGCATGAAATGTAGGTCAAAGTGACTCAATTTTCATCTGGAGCTTCCTTACTTTACAAGACACCTCTACATACAAAATATTATTCCTCTACAAGTTGTAGTATTCCAGATCTGGACTCTTACAAAAAGTTTTACCTAAGTCACTCATGTATGAAATGTAGGTCAAAGTGACCTAATGTTTATCTGGAGCTTCCTAACTTTATAAGATGCATCTACATATAAAATATTATTCCTCTAAAAGTTGTAATATCCCAGATCTGGACTCTTACAAAAACTTTTAACATAAGTCACTCATTCATGAAATGTAGGTCAAAGTGACCTAATTTTTACCTGGAGCTTCGTAACTTTACAAGACGCATCTACATACAAAATATTATTCCTCTACAAGTTTAGTATTCCAGATCTGGACTCTTACAAAAACTTTAACCTGAGTCACTCATGCATGAAATGTAGGTCAAATCCACCTATTCTATATATCAACCTCAAGTACTCCTCAAGATGCATCCATGGACAAAACATTGTCCATCTATGACTTGTTATTCAAAAGATATATGGTCTTAAGTTTGAACGGACGGACGAACGGGTAAAACGCTATATCCCCTCCCCAACTTCGTTGGGCGAGGGGATAATAATATTATGCAAGATTTATATTATGCAAGATTTAAACTAATTACGTTATATTATTATTCATCCAATCATCATATAGTTGTCTTCCCTTTGTTGAAGCATCTCTGTCTCCTAAATCTACAGCTTCTGTTAAAACATTTGAGCGTAGGAACCTAAAAAACATGTTTTTAACTCCAATTATTTATGAAAATGATCCTTTATATTGTTTGTTTAAACTTGATAATCTACTGGTATCCAACTTTGTTATGCCTACACAATTAAGGAGGATTAAGCACAAACGGTAAAATACTTATGGTTTCTACGGAATAGAATAGTGATCCTCAATAAAGTTTTTCAGAGTTTCAAAAGTAAACATCATATAAGGCATGTAAAAGTGAATAAATACCAGAGACTACCTGAGGATAATTAAAACAAATTTTGATTTCATTTGATTTAGTTAGTGCTTCTAGATATTCATTTACATGTTTCCAAAAGGGTTATAATAACTTTTTTAAATCTTCGCTGTAATTTTGGATCCTTAGTTATCATGATGAAAGAATTGCTAAATTTCATTTCAGTTTTTGAAATTTATCATTATCAAATTTCTATTAAGGTTTATTGCTAAAACTAGAGGCTCAGAGACTGAGCCTGTATCGCTAACCTGACAAAATGCTTATATGCCATGCATGACCATTCTTGCAAAGTTTAGTTGAATTTGCTTCTGTAGCTTCAGAGGAGATAGCAAATATATGTTTTTCCCATAGGGTCCCATGTTAAACTATGTTCTGCACTGGCGGCCATTTTTTTTTAGCGGATTGGAAGGAAATGAGCAATCTTTGTAAAGGACCTTCCATACATCATTCCTGTAAAATTTGATTGGATTTGCTTCTGTTATTTCAGAGGAGTAGATGACAATGTGATTTTCCCCTAGGGTCCTATGGTAAACCATGTTCAGTGCTGGCTGCCATGTTTTTCATCATATCAGAAAATTTTCGGCAATCTACATAAAGACCTTTCGTACATCATTCCTGTAAAGTTTGGTTCAATTTGCATCAGCCTTTTGGAGCAGAAGATGAAAATGTGATTTTTCCCATAGGGTCCAATGTTAAACCTAAGTTCCGCGCTGGCCGCCATGTTTTTTATCGGATCGAAACAAAATGAGCAGCCTTTGTAAAGGACCTTCCATACATCATTTCTGTGAAGTTTGATTGAATTTGCTACAGTGCTTTCAGAGGAGTAGATGAAAATGTGATTTTCCCTTAGGGTCCTATGTTAAACCATGTTCCGTGCTGGCTGCCATGTTTTTCGCCGTATCGAAACGAAATGAGCAATCTTTGTTAAGGACCTTAAGTACATCACTCCTGTAAAGTTTGGTTCAATTTGCATCAGCCTTTTCAGAGCAGAAGATGAAAATGTGATTTTTCCCATAGGGTCCAATGTTAAACCTAAGTTCCGCGCTGGCGGCCATGTTTTTTATCGGATCGAAACAAAA
>MJUU01016202.1:51469-62264 GCA_002080025.1 Modiolus philippinarum | reverse complement strand
AAAGTTTGGTTCAATTTGCATCAGCCTTTTCGGAGCAGAAGATGAAAATGTGATTTTTCCCATAGGGTCCAATGTTAAACCCAAGTTCCGCGCTGGCCGCCATGTTTTTTTATCGGATCGAAACAAAATGAGCAGCCTTTGTAAAGGACCTTCCATACATCATTTCTGTGAAGTTTGGTTGAATTTGCTACAGTGCTTTCAGAGGAGTAGATGAAAATGTGATTTTCCCTTAGGGTCCTATGTTAAACCATGTTCTGTGCTGGCTGCCATGTTTTTCGCTGTATCGAAACGAAATGAGCAATCTTTGTTAAGGACCTTAAGTACATCACTCCTGTAAAGTTTGGTTCAATTTGCATCAGCCTTTTCAGAGCAGAAGATGAAAATGTGATTTTTCCCATAGGGTCCAATGTTAAACCTAAGTTCCGCGCTGGCGGCCATGTTTTTTATCGGATCAGAACGAAATGAGCACTCCTTGTAAAGGACCTTCCATACATCATTCCTGTAAAGTTTGGTTGAATTTGCTTCAGTGGTTTCAGAGGAGTAGATGAAAATGTGATTTTCCCATAGGGTCCCACGTTAAACCATGCTCCGTGCTGGTGGCCATGTTTTTCGTTGAATCGGAACAAAATGAGCCATCTTGGTTTAGGACCTTAAGTACATCATTCCTGTAAAGTTTGGTTCAATTTGCATCAGCCTTTTCAGAGCAGAAGATGGAATGTGATTTTTCCCTTAGGGTCCAATGTTAAACCTATGTTCCGCGCTGGCGGCCATGTTTTTTATCGGATCGGAACGAAATGAGGAATCTATGTAAAGGACCTTCCATACATCATTCCTATTAAGTTTGGTTGAATCTGCTTCAGTGGTTTCAGAGGAGAAGATGAATATGTGAAAAGTTAACAGACGACAGACGGATGACGAACGACGGACGCCAAGTGATGGCAATAGCTCACACTGACCCTTTGGGCGGCCAAAAACTATAATAATACAACAAAAGGCTCTTTTAATAAGTTTTTTATCCAATTTGGCAGTAGATTTAAAAGAGATAGGGCAATTTATTTCAGAACAAATGGAATTTTGGAAAATGGGCAGTGATTGACAGCAATAAATGAGAGACAATACTATGAAGGGGTATAGTATTTTTAATTGGCTTCAAAGTTAAACTACCCCATGCTATGACAAAAATATCAGACATTTAGTGGACATGTGGACACAATTTCTAGAAATTTATGATGGCTAAAGTAAGTTATAATTGGCTCAGTGGTCTTTGATTGAACAGTTTACAAAAGAGAGACAACAGATGCAAGATAATCACAGGCCCTGGTCACATCCAGGTGAGCTAAAAGTGAAAAGACATGAGGAACATGAAAATTACCAAATAAAACTAGAACTCAAGGGACTACCAGGTATAGAATTGGGGTGTACTGATAAAACCAAAATTGTATCTCAAATATCAAATTGATAGGACTACTGGTTTAAGCCTAAATAATTTCTTTGGAAAATCTTGCTCATGAATGTTTATGTTTATGTCATCAGTGAGATGAGGAAATAGATGTTCACATAAATATGCAGTTGCAGAGAGAAATTGTATACATTTTTTCATATTAACAACATTCTACCTCATAATTCTACTATTAATCAAACTCTGGTTTCCAAAATGTCTTTTAATTGTTTTACACAAAGAGGTATTTCCTTTAACTACAGAGATGTACAAAAAGTATTTGGTCACTATCTTTTTTCCCTATATATTCTATGTAAACCACATTTTTTCAAAATATTTTTACTGAGCCATTTCCTTAAAATTTGCACCATAAAAATAGAGAACTTTATCAACTTTCATTGTTTATTTGGATACAATTTTTGTATTTGATATAGGGTCTGTAAGTCTCGTTCTACTTTCACTTTATAAATCCTGAAACTTATGACGTCACTATGCAGAACGCACATTTAATCAGTCAACCGATTTCACCTCTGGGATATTTTTCTCATTGTCATAAAGTCGGGTTTGATTAGACGTTTTATATTGGGATATCTACCATAGCTGGAAGATCCTGGTTGATAGAGACTAAGCGGCTTCAAAAAAATTGCTATTCTTATTTAATTTCTACCCAAGTTAAGGTAATTAAGGTCATAATTCATTAATTTAAAAAATATGCTGGTTCATAGAAAATGAATTCCATGGTTAATTTGATGTGTGAATCGAAAATGCACCATTCCCCCATAGTACTACATAAGTTATGGTACCCGAGAAACACGTTTCTCATTCATTCACGTTGGTCATGTGACGAGACTTACAGACCCTATTCTAGAGAACGAATGATTTAAACACAAAGTAAAAATATGACATCATATTTCTACTTGCACATATAAGGATTTTTCACAACCAAAATTTGACTTTCTGTTTTATGAATAATTGAAGCTTTAAAACTACAACTTTTAAAATTAATTAATAAAGGGCTACGCCGAGCGCAGCATGATACGACCGCAGCATGTCGACCACTGAAATTTTAACAAAAGTAGTTCAAAGTTAATGTGGACACAGTAAAGAGATTGACACAATAATTAGATGGACACAAAAAGAAGCTTGACACAGTTATTAGCTAGGAACAAAATAGGGAAAAATTCAACCCTTTTGATCACTTATTGATGAAAAAAACGTAAGAGCTATGCAAAATATGTACTATCAACTAAAACTTTACATCCATAGAAATTCAAAAAAAAAAAAACTCCATTGAAATCTGATGAAAAATAAATTTTGACATATTAAGAAAAATTGCAATTTTGGACCCTTTGGCCCCTTGTAGCATGGAAACGGTAAGAGCCACGCCAAATCCGTTGACATATTACTGAAAGCTTAGATCAAGATGAATCCAAAGAAAAAAATCCCATCGAAATGCGATGAAAAATAAAAATTCTACATAATCCGCAAATTCGCAATTTTGGCCCCGTTCGGCCCTCATAGCTGGGAAAGGAAACAAGTTATCAAAAATCTAATAGCTGAGCGCCATATTAATTTTTCACAAGGAATCCATTAATTTAAAAAAATGCTNGTTCATAGAAAATGAATTCCATGGTTAATTTGATGTGTGAATCGAAAATGCACCATTCCCCCATAGTACTACATAAGTTATGGTACCCGAGAAACACGTTTCTCATTCATTCACGTTGGTCATGTAACGAGACTTACAGACCCTATTCTAGAGAACGAATGATTTAAACACAAAGTAAAAATATGACGTCATATTTCTACTTGCACATATAAGGATTTTTCACAACCAAAATTTGACTTTCTGTTTTATGAATAATTGAAGCTTTAAAACTACATCTTTTAAAATTAATTAAAAATTATCCACTAAAACTGCATGGAATTATCTAATTAATAGTGAAAACTATTTCAAAATGGGATAAGAAATAGCTTCACAATAATTTTTTGAAAAAAAGTCATTTTATATGAAATATATAGTGAAAAAAACTTGGTGACTGAATACTTTTTGTACATCTCTGTATATGCCTTTCATTTCAAATAACATTTTATGACAAAAATAGTTTTTCGCATAAACTTCACGATCCTTCTTATTTTTTGAAACATAGCACAAATAAAAACTACCTTACTTATAATATAATTCATAAAAAGTAAGATAATACATTTATCATGAAGTTCCATATTATATACCGTATATCGGGATTTTTTCGCGTGTGTTTAATTTTCGCTATGTTCGCGGTAGACAATAGGGCGCGAAATTTAGCCTTCACGTAAATTTCACCATCGATTCAAATGCATTGGATAAAGTAAAAAAATGCGAATTATAAGCATAGCGAATATTTTACTGCCCTGTTTTACGCCCAAATCGCGAACAAAAGCCGACACGAAAATAACCCGATATACGGTAATCATCATCTTACTTTTGTAATGGAGTATCTTTACTGTTCTCATTCCAGGTCAGTTTTTTCACTACAGGTTGTAATAGTTTCAACGTGTAAGCCTTCAAAATAAAAACATAGGTAATCAACGATTACAAAGTTTGCTTCTTTATTGCACAATGACACAGCAACCCAATTTTGCCGGAGTGCTGACATACCATCTGAGATGCATGCATACACATGATTAAATGATCTTACCATGAACAGAGACTTTAAGATCTGAACTCTGATGTAAACTTGAATGTAAGTTAATCGTAAACTTGAATGTAAGTTAATCGTAAACTTGAATGTAAGTTAATCATGCAGTAAATATAGGTCAAAGTCAAAGTGACCTTATTTTGCCTGGATGATGACCTACTTCCAAAGATGCATGCAAGGTAAGATGATCCTACCATGCACAAGTACTGAGATATGAACCTGGATGTAAACTTGTTAAGTCAATCATGTGGAAAATATAGGAAAAAGTGACTTTATTTTGCCAGGATGTTGACCTACTGCCATAGATACATGTACATGCATGGTTAGATGATTCTGCCATGTACAGGTATAGAAATATGAACTTGGATGTAAACTTGAATGCAAGTTGATTATGCGGAAAATATAGGTCAAAGTGACCAAATTTTGCATGGATGCTGACCTACCGCCAAAGATGCATCCACACCCAAGGTCAGATGATTCTATCATGAATAGTAACTGAGACATGAACTTGGACATAAAATTGAATGAAAGCCAATCAAGCGGAAAATATACGTAAGAGACACCTAATTTTCTCAGAGGCTGTGAGATAACCCAAAATGCATCTGTATGCAAAGTTTAATGACCCTATCCTACATAGTTACAAAGATATACACCTATATGCAGACGCGGATGTAGATGCAGACGAAGACACATACATGGACGCCGGGAGTACTCCAATAGTCCTCCTCAACAAAGGCGAACTAATTAGTTTAAATCAAGTTAATGTTTTGAGAAAATTACAAGAATCTTGTCTCAACATTGGAAATTAAGAGGCAGTTTTCCTTTTTCTGGAAAATTTTTCAATTTTGTGCAGAATTCAGGCTGCTCCACAAGCACTTGATACACCCCTTTGTATCGATCTAATAATCTTGGCACAAGTAATAAATGGTTAAGGGGTGGGAATCTTAGGCCATGAAAAAAAAATTTATTGGTTCTCAGGCCCTCCCTCATCTAGTTGGAGGCTTGAAAAAAGCCCCTCATTGATCCTATTTTTTTACATTTCAATAAAATAGAAATAAAAAATCACCTCCCTCACTACATTTGTGGTGGTTTTTACAATGTAAAAAGCTGCCTCATCTATTTTTTGACAAACAAAAAGATAAAAAAAATCACCTCCCTCCCTCATGTGTTTCAATGAAAAATGGCCTGAGAACCAATTAATTAACTTTGTATGGCCTTAGCAATTTTAAAAACCCTTTAATAGATGTTTCGTCTGTCCCTGCTTGGCCTTTAAATTGATAAGGAATCTAACTGACCTAATCAGACAACTGAACATGCTCATTAGACTATGTGTTCTAATTTGAGAAACAGACGTAATCAGAGAAACTTGACGTGGCCACTAGACCGTAAAATTGAGGTCAAGGCCAAAAGTCATTTGGAAGACTGACATGTTCTGCCCAAAACCATCCAACTAACCAAATATTATTGACCTACTACTAATAGTTAATCACAGGAACTTAAGATGGTTACTGGACCCTGCAATTGAGGCCAAGGTCACATGATTCTCTGTTCCCTGCTGATGGCCATGTTGAATATACAAAACATGAAAAACTTCTTTTTGCAGGGGATCACCCAAGAACTATTGTTTGGTTGTACAAATGTAATTGGCTCAGCAGTTTCAGAGAAGATCTTTGAAAGTTTTTTCCCATAGGGTCCAATGTAAAAATAATGTTCCCTCCTGGCAGCCATAGTTCATATAGCCAGGCGCGTAGCTCCCTTTACGCAAAAAAGCAATTGCTTGCACATCATTTTTCAATTAAAAAAAATAGACAGAAAGGAAGAGAATAAAAGTAATAATAATAATATTAACTGTTACTATCAAAGTCGAATTGTCAGTCACTTCTCATGATGTTTGTATCCGGACATATATTCTTATCACAAACTTTAACCCCCGCAGATTTCCAATATGAAGAAGCTGGATTATTATCTTAAAAAGAAAAATGACGAACGATGCACTGAGACTAGTAGTAGTAGTCCCCCGTTGAAGCTGATGCAGGTGGTCTAGGGACTAGTTCTCAAAACGTACAGGATGTTGATGTTGCTTCAAAAAAAATGTCATCTCAATTTGCTCCTGCTTATCAAGATTTAGTTCTCTTAACAGATGTTGACCTTTCAAAGCACGAGACTAAGTAAACATACTCAATAATGAGTGGGAGCCGAGCTCATATGCAAACTACACTTTCCCATCGAGATAATTAATTTTCAGTAAAGCTGGGACCATTTGATTTTCGAGGGGTGACTAAAATAGAGCAAAACGTGACTCGTTCTTGGAATAGGCCTATGCTTAAGTTTTTTTTCTCTTTTTTTTCTCCCATAAAGTTAACGTATTGATAATATTTTACTGGCTGAACCATTTAATTGCTTGATAATATACAGGTTAACAACCATAATTTGGATGTAGATTGATCCAGAGAAAATGCTTCGCACAAACTTCGTTTCATTATGGCAACAAATTCCTAAAACTTGCTTTTTATTAATTTAATTTTAACATCTTTTGGGTAGATAGAATCGATAGTTGCAGATAAATCATGAAATCACGAAAATTCATTTGGTGCTCATTCATGAACGAATGACTAAATACCAAATTATCTGTAAATTTTGCTTCTGCATACGGCCATTTTGACAACTTAAGTCTCTTGGAGTATAATGATTTCTCAAATTGAAGCAATTTGGGCACTTCATTGTTTCAAACGTTTTGATGCTGTAGTAGAATCTTTGAAATCCATATCTGATATACGATTGAAACCACTTGAGGTGTAATTTGGAGTTCTACTTTATAAGTTGGCATAGCAGCTGGATTGGTTTCAGGGGGTCTGTCTGTCTACAGTGTGTCTGGTAGTGGTTCGGACTATGCCATGTCTATGAGAGGTAGTAAGGTCATAATACGGAAGCCTAGCCTCAAACAGATTGTAGACAAACTTTGTGGAAAAATGCTACGCTTCGTGCAGTTTTGAGACTCCTTCTATATATGCTCCAAATGGAAAAGCCTCAAAAGGCGGTATAGAAAACTAAATTTCCTACCCCTACCCATTTCTCCTTTTCAATACAGACTTTGTCTTGGTTGTCCCATACACCCTTATTTCATTTTTCTTTTAACTTTTTGAATTGGTTCATTTGTTATCAGCCTGGTAATGATGTAGCTGAAATATTGCTTACTAGAAGTTAAATCTAACTAACTAATCAATCAATCAACCAATCAGTTGAAAGAAAATCAGTATTGAAAAGCAAGATCTCGTCAGATGGGTTTTGGTAGAACAAACAAGAACATGCTTTGCGTTTTGCTTGAATGGAATTTCACGTTTTGATAACTGATACACAAGGAATGGAGATTTTCATTACTTATATTTAAGTAAACTGAAAACAAGGTCAAGGTCAAAATGTCTATAAATATTTGGAACCATCAGAAAGCGTTCATCACAAGAAAGTCACATACGAAATATGAACATCCTTCCACTTAACAACTTAATTCTAGAAGCAAGGTTAACATGGTTAAAGTTTTTAAAAAATTGTCCTTGGAGCAAGGTCAAGGCAAGAATTTCTACAAATATGGTACCGCTAGATAGATCTCATTATAAGGAAATTAAATACCAAATATGAACATTCTACAACTAAAAGTATACCCTCTATAGCCAAGGTTCAAGATTTTTTTACAAATTGCCCTAAGGGCAAGGTCAAGGTAAAACTAGAGCTTTTGCCGAATGGCAACCAATTATGCCCCCACTCATTGAACCCTGAATCAATATGGCAAGTGCATATTTAATTGTTTGTTGACACAATACAGGTGTTGACACAGTACAAGTATGGACACAATAATATGCCTCCTCTTTTTCCAAAATATATAAAAGGGAAGTTCTGAGCCCAAAAATCAATTCTATGGGTGCTAGGCAATCTTCTTGTAAAGTTTCATCAAATTTGAGGCACTTTAAATTTTCCCGCCTTTTTTCAGTTTCCATGGCAACCGTGGCCATTTTGAATATTCCAAAAGATATGTGTGTGCACATCTACTTATTGTAAGTTAGATTCCTTTGAAGTAGTTGGAATTTGTTTGCAAACTTTCTCAAAATCATGGATAGTTGTGTTTTGCATTCGTACGGACGGACGGACGGAGGGATGGACAAACGGACGAACGAACGGATGGACGGATGGACAAGGGTAAAACAATATGCCCCCGACTTTTCGTCACCGGGCATAAAAAATGACCCGGAACATCTTTCGTCAAGGATTTTCTGTGTATGTGGTAACGACTTAGACATTTGATCTGAAGCTTTGGTATGATGGTTGTACGTCTCCCCTTTTCAAGTACATCACTCAAACTTCCAGTTTTTACATAACTTTAATCTTTTTTTCCATTGTAGCCATATATTGCAATTTTTCATCAAGAATTTCTCAGCTTAAGTAATCATTTTTGATGTGTGGTGTGTTCAAGCTTATATGATATGTAGTACCGTGTCTCTCCTTTTCAATTCCATCACATCTACCCGCCGATAACTTTGATTTCTTTCTTGATGTCCATATTTGTATTGTGTCAACACTTGTACTATTGGGTCCATATTTACTTAATTTGCACTTACCATATTAATTCGGGGTTCAACGAATGGGGTATATAACAGGCTGTCATTCGGCGACAGCTCTGATTTTAAAATTACTAAATGTGTTTTTTTTTCCATATCTATGTCTTTAAAAACCTATGTTTTTGAGAATAAAATTAGATGCCAGGAGATTGCCAGGTTGTAGGATTTTACATATCTTACCCCAGAGCTGGGCTCCCCGCTTCGCGGGTCAACATCAATCCACAACACAAAAATTTGCTTGCACATCATTTTGAACTCAGCTACGCCCCTGATAGCCCAGATCAGAAAATCATCTTTTTTGCAGGGGACCACCAAAGGTCTATTCTGGTCAAGTTTGGTTACAATTGACTCAGCATTTCAGAGAAGATGATCTTTGAATTTGTTTTCTCATAGGGTGCAATATTAAAATTATGTTTCCCGCTGGCAGCCATCTTTGATATACCCGGACCTGATAAACATCATTTTTGCAAGGGACCAGCAAAGGAATATTGTGGCCAAGTTTGGCTCCAAATGGCATAGTAGTTTCAGAGGGAAAGATCTTTGAATGTGCTTTCATATAGGGTCCAATGTTAAAACTATGTTCTCTACTGGCGGTCATGTTGGACAAGTGCTGACCTTAAAAACGGGACCACCCAAGAACTATTGTGGCCAAGTTTGGTACCAATTGACCAAGTAGTTTCAGTGAAAAAGATCTTTGAACCTTATTCCCATAGGGTCCAATGTTAAAACTATGTTTCCTGCTGGTCCAATGTTAAAACTATGTTTCTTGCTGGCAATCATCTTGGATATCGCACTTACCTAAAACCTTTTTTGTAAGGGACCATCAAAGGACTATTGTGGCCAAGTTTGGATCCAATTGAGCCGGTAGTTTCAGAAAAGAAGATCTTTAAATGTGTTTTCCCATAGGGTCCAATGTTAAAACTATGTTTCCTGTTGGCGGCCATCTTGGGATATATCGCATAGACCTGAAAAACATCTTTTTTGTAAGGGACCACCAAAGGACTATTGTGACCAAGTTTGGTTCCAATTGGCCCAGTAGTTTCAGTGGTTTGAATATGTTTTTCCCATAGGTCTAATGTTAAAACTATGTTTCCCGCTGGTGGCCATCTTGGTTATTGCGATTACGTAAAACCTTTTTTGCAAGGGACCATCCAAGGACTATTGTAGCCAAGTTTGGTTCCAATTGGCCCAGTAGTTTCAGAGGAGAAGATCTTTGAATGCAAAGTTTACGCTGGATGGACGGATGGCGGAGGGAAGATGTGCGCAAAGTGATGGCAAAAGCTCACCCTGGCATTAGCCAGGTGAGCTAAAAATTGACATATTGGGGCCTCTTGTTTGCACTTAGAGCAATATCAAATATCCATAACCTTATTGCGCATCTAAAGACTATATGCAACAATTCTACAACAAAATTTAATCTCTAAATCCAACTAGAGCTGTCGCCGAATGGCAGCCAGTTATTCCCCCCACTAACTTAACAATGAATCAATATGGCAAGTGTAAATTTAAGTGCGTGTGGACACAATACATTTGTGGACACAGTACAAATGTGGACACAATACAAGTATGGACACATTGATATACCTACCCTCTTTTTTCAAGAAATTATTCAAAGAAGAATTATCTCCTTTTCAAAATTTCAGACAGCAACCATATCATTTCATGCAAATCTTCAGGTGGTATACTACAACTGTGTAACATTTCATCAAAATCCAGATACCCGTTTTAGAGAACATGCGCTGACAAATTTTGTCCTCTTTTCTACCAGAAAATATTCAAAGATGAAATATTTCCCCTTCAAAATTTTGAGCAGCAACCATATTACTTCATGCACATCTTCAGGTGGTGTACTACAACTGTGCAACATTTCACAAGAGTGGACCCTAATAGATGTCTCGCCCGTCCCTGCTTGTCGCTAAAACAGTCATGCACTACTCAAGAGCAACCTACAAGCCAAATATTATTACCATTCCACTTACAGTAATTAAGAAACTATTCTAATCAGAAACACTCAACTTTGTTCACTAGACCATGAAATTGAGGTCAAGGTCAAAAGCCATATGGCAGAC
>MJUU01016202.1:32383-42579 GCA_002080025.1 Modiolus philippinarum | reverse complement strand
GGAACATAGTTTAACATTGGACCCTATGGGAAAATCACATTTTCATCTTCTCCTCTGAAACCACTGAAGCAAATTCAACTAAGCTTACAGGAATGATGTACTATAGGTCCTTAACAAAGATTACACATTTTGTTCCAATCAGATAAAAAACATGGCCGCCAGCACGGAACATAGTTTAACATTGGACCCTATGGGAAAATTACATTTTCAACTTCTTCTCTGAAACCACTGAAGCAAATTCAACCAAGCTTTACAGGAATGATTTAATGAAGGTACTTTACAAAAATTGCTCATTTCATTTAGATCAGATAAAAAATGGCCACCAGTGCAAAACATAGTTTAACATTAGCCCGTTATGAGAATACCATCCTTTTCATCATCTTCTCTGAAATTTAACTAGATATATAGAAGGTTACTCATTTAAATAGGATTAGAAACAAAAAACACAGGTGCTAATGGAGAACATAGCTAAACATTAGACCCCATTGGTAATAAACATCATTTTTGGACATGCTTGGCATAGAAGCATTTTGTCAGGTGAGCGATACAGGCTCAGTCTCTGAGCCTCTAGTTTTAAATTGTCCCATGGCCTTTGTTGCCAGGAATCCCCAGCCCTTTATTTATTCCCATTTGGCTTTGATTGTTGAATAGTTATCTTATTGCACTCCAACAATATCTGCTTGAAGTGGTAGTATTATAAGTTTTAATGTAAGAAGTTTGCAAATTGTAATTGTTTAGACAAAATCTTAAAATCTTAGATTGTTTAAATTTTCTGCAGACATGATGGGGAATATATCCCATGGGCATATCATGTTTAATGATTGGCTGATCATTTATTAGCTCTTCATTGATAAGTTGTTGGAAGAGAGAATCTAAAGAAAAATTGTGACTATGCTTGGTTCTAATTGGACTGTTCGTTTCTAAAAAGATCTAATGTTTTTTCCATAGGGTCCACTAAACTAGAGGCTCCCAGGATCCTGTATCGCTCACCTGGCTTTCAGTTGCCACAATCCTGGTAACATTGTAAGTTATACAGTTGATCATCAGTCTCTCAAACTTTAGTAACTCAAACAACACCAATATCTTGAACAGTATTTAAAGTCTAATCATGTTGTACTATTTTTCTTTGTTGGGCTTTATTGACAAAAAACGCTCTTGCTAAGGACCACTTTCAACACCAGTTTTGAAACAGAGACATCATTATGTACATGGCAGTCAACAAACAATTTTCCCGCCTTTTCTGGCAACCATTTTGAAAATTGCCGTCAGCAAATAATTTTCAACATAACTTTTGAAGTTGCAACATCAATACCTATTTGGAAACAAAATTTCATTGAAATCAGACAACATTGAATTTTCCCGCCTTTTTTGGTGGCCATTTTGAAAATGGCAGTCAAAAAATAATTTTCAACATCTTTTTGAAGTTGCAACTTCAATACCTATTTCGAAACCAAATTTCATTGAAATCGGACAATGTTGAATTTTCCCACCTTTTTTGGCAGCCATTTTGAAAATGGTGGTCTGAACAAACAATTTTTTACATCAGTTTTGAAGTTGCAATATCAATACCTATTCGGAAACCAAATTTCATTGAAATCAGACAACATTGAATTTTCCCGCCTTTTCTGGTGGCCATTTTAAAAATGGCAGTCAACAAATAATTTTTAACATCTGTTTTGAAGTTGCAACTTCAATACCCATTTGGAAACCAAATTTCATTGAAATGGGACAATGTTGAATTTTCCCACCTTATTTGGCAGCCATTTTGAAAATGGTGGTCAACGAACAATTTTTGACATCAGTTTTGAAGATGCAACATCAATACCTATTTTGAAACCAAATTTCATTGAAATCGGACAATGTTGAATTTTCCCGCCTTTTTTGGCGGCCATTTTGAAAATGGTGGTCAACAAACAATTTTTGACATCAGTTTTAAAGTTGCGACATCAAAACCTATTTGGAAACACAATTTCATTGAAATCAGACAACATTGAATTTTCCCGCCTTTTCTGGTGGCTTTTTTGAAAATGGCAGTCAACAAATAATTTTCAACATCTGTTTTGAAGTTGCAACTTCAATACCTATTTGGAAACCAAATTTCATTGAAATCGGACAATGTTGAATTTTCCCGCCTTTTTTGGTGGCCATTTTGAAAGTGGTGGTCAACGAGCAATTTTTGACATCAGTTTTAAAGTTGCGACATCAATACCTATTTGGAAACCAAATTTCATTGAAATCGGACAATGTTTAATTTTCCCGCCTTTTTTTGGCGGCCATTTTGAAAATGCCGGTCAACGAACAATTTTCAACACAGGTTTTGAAGTCGCAATATCAATTTCTATTTGGAAACCAAATTTCATTGAAATGCGACAATGTTGAATTTTCCCGCCTTTTTTGGCAGCCATTTTGAAAATGGCGGTCGATGAACAATTTTCAACGCCAGTTTTGCAGTTGCCACAACATGGCAAACATTTATCAATTTACATTTAACCTTCATCTTCTATAGTTTTGGAAATAAAAGACGAAAAATACGAAAATTTTAACAATTCTGTGAAAAAAGGGCAATAACTCCTACAAGGGTTTTGGGATTTTCTTCAAAATTTCAGGGTGGGTAGATCTTGATATGCTGAACATTTTTGCAATTTACACTTGACCTCTATCTGTTACACTTTTTGAAATAAAAAATAAAAAATGCACAAATTTAGAAAATTTTACGGAAAAAGGGCTATAACTCCGAGATGGGTTTTCAGATTTTCTTCAAAATTGCACAGAGGGTAGATCTCATCATGCTGATCATTTTTACTACGTCAGGTTATTGATATCTGTAACGGTTTTCGAGTAATTTGCAAAAAACAGCAATTTACCCCTATGTTCTATTTTTAGTAACAGCGGCCATGTTGTTTGGTCTACGGACATAAAAATCACAAACTTGAAAGTGCATACCCTGGTGATGATTCAGGCTAAGTTTGGTAAGTATTGGCCAATTAGTTTCAGAGGAGAAGATTTTTGAATAAAAGTTAATGGACGGACAGACGACGGACGCCGAATGATGGCAAAAGCTCACATGGCCTTTGGCCAGGTGAGCTAAAAACTATGTTCCCTGCTGGTGGCCATCTTGGATAGGTTGTGGACCTGCAGAATACATTTTTAAAGGGGACCAACAAAGGGCTAACATGACAAAGTTTAGTTCCAATTATCCCAGTTGTTTCAGAGAAAAGATCTTTGAATGAAAAGTTAAAGACTAGTGAGGGATGTACAAACAGACAAAGGACGCCAAGTGATTGCAAAAGATTACCATGGTAACAGCCGAGTGGGCCAAAAAATTAAATTAAATTGTTTGTGATTAAACAGATACTGCAATATTAGGTACTAAGTATAAAGTAGAATCCCTGATATACATGTTAAACCAGTAAAAAACTATATACCCTCCGCAACTTCGTTGCGTGGGGTATAATTATAATACCGGTAGCATTATATTGGAAGAAGAAAAGGCAGATAATACTACATTTCAGAAATTTACAGTAAACAAAAATATAGGTATTATTATTATTATGTATACTTACCCATAAGGTGACTTCTCTTTATCTGTTACTGATGATTGATCAATCAAAAACCTTTCCTGAGTCAGTATAAATTTGTTACCATGACGACTAACAATAACCACTGGATACCCCATTTGTAATGTCCATGTATCCATCATGTCTTTTATATTGACTTGGCCTCCACTTTTCTATCAGAAAAGAATAGAAATATTCATCCTATTTCAAAATCTAAAATTTTCAAGTGATTTTCTTTTTTTCAAGATCCTCTTTATATATGGAATATAGGATATTTTGTATTTGATAGGGACTTTATCACGGCCGGTATCAAGTGAGCCCGTTAGGGCAAGCTTGGTGAGTTACGCTGTGATAAAATTCCGTATAAAAAAATGTCCTATATTTCTTTTATCGGTAATTAACAAAATTATAAATTGAAATTTATAATAAAGGGCTACGCCGAGCGCAGCATGATATGACCACAACATGTCGACCACTGAATTTTGAACAAGTGNAAACTAAAATGAATGTGGACACAGTAATTTGCTGGACAAAATAAATACCTTGACAGATAAATTAACTGGACACAAACTAGTGAAAATAAAAATTAGCCTTTTTAATCCCTTATTGCTAGGATATTGTAAGAGCTAAGAAATTGTGTTGACTACCAATTAAAAGCTTACATCAAATGAAATCCAAAGAAAAAACTCAGGCTGAAATCCTATGAAAAATAAAGATTTAACATATTTTGAAATATTGCAATTTGGCCCCTTTGACCCCTTATAGCTTGGAACCGGAAGAGCAATACAACATATATTGCCATATTACTGAAAGCTTACAATGAGAATAATCCACAGATAAAAATCCCATCAAACTCTAATGAAAAATTAAGATTTCACATATTTCTAATAATTGCAATTTTGGCCCCTTTGACCCCAATAGCTCAGAAAGGGTAAGAGTTACACCAAATCTGTTGACATATCTCTGAAAGCTCACAATAAGAGGAATCCAAAGAAAAAAAAATCCCATCAAAATTGATGTAAAATAAAGATTTCACATTATTTCTTAAAATTGCAATTTTGGCCCCTTTGACCCCTAATAGCTCGGAAACAGTAAGAGCTACGCCAAATCCATTGTCATATTGCTGAAAGCCTACAATGAGAGGAATATAAAGAAAAAAATCCCATTGAAATCGGATGAAAAATAAAAATTTTAGGTAATCCGCATGTTTGCATTTTTTGCCCCGTTGGGCTTCTCATAGCTTGGAAAAGAAACAAGTTATCAAAAATCTGATGGTTCAGCGCTTTGTTAATTTTTCATAAGGAATCCATTGCAAAAAACTGCATCAAAATCGGACTAAAAATTAAAAAATTAAAATTTTTGAAATTCACCCCTTTTGGGCCTCATTTATCTCGTGAACGGTACACACCAGGTGAAATCCCCGTTGGCATAATTCCGATTGGAAATTTACTCAGGAGAACACTGAAAGAAACCCCATCAAAATCCGATAAATAATAAAGATTCTACAGTCAAATATGTGAAAAAATCAAATTTAACCCTTTTTGGCACCTTTTTAAAAAACGGGTGGGGCCACAATAACGAAAACTAAGCCAAGCCTTCATTTTGTGCCAAGGAATATTGTGTTAAAATTTCATAAGGATTGATTAACTGGAACTTAAGTTATGGACAAAAAAAAAACCAAAAGTGTCTACAGACGACAATGACGACGACAGCACCATACCATTATACAACCGCAAAAATTTTTGCGGTCGTATAAAAATAAGCTGAAATTTGTATTTTAGCACAATTAATCTATTGTTTATTGTAATAATTTAGATGCATTCTTCATTCAAGGTATTTTGTGTATGAACACAAAAATAGTGCCAAACATGATGTCAGCATAGCAACCCGCATGTAAATCCTTCACATTGACCCGATACTTTTGTGATAGTGTCTACTTCGGTGATACTGAGAATATCAAGTGTCTAGTTCGGTGATACTGAGAATATCAAACTCTGTAGATCAAAGGAAATTCATACAAATTACCAATATAATCGAATATCAACAAGAAATTAAATAAGATACAATCAACTAGAGAAACTCTCAGAATGTTCAAATTGCACAGCAAATATAAGCAGATGCTTTAAGGCATTAATGACATTAAATATTGAAAGGTAAACAGAATCTCAATTGATGCAAGATACAAAGAATGCAAGTGGAGAAACAACAGACATTCGAGGAGTATATTCAAAAATGACTGCTTGCAAACCAAGAAGTAATATTTAGAAATGTACAGTAAGAGACCAATTCATTGCTGAACAAGATAAAGTCAAATATTTACAATATGGATTAAAACTATTAGCTTTAATTGTTTCAGTAAGCCACTATAGTGCTTTTGTATGTGCTTTTTGCAAATTCATGAGAAGCAATGGGAGCTGTTTCTAGCTCATCTGACAAAGTGTGAGCTTTTGCCATTACTTGGTGTCTGTCATCCGTCCCCTGTCCGTCTGTCATTTTTTCATGTTTTCATCTTCTCCCCTGAAACCAAAGAAGCAATTTCAACTTAATTGAGTTCTTTACAAAAAAATGTTCATATCATTCTGACCTGATAAATAACATGGTTGCCAAGTGGTATAAAGATTAACATTAAATCCTATGGGAAGATCATCACTATCATAATCTGCTCTGAAACTTTAAAGCAAATTTAAATTAACAATACTTGAATGGTGTATGGAAGGTCCTTCATAAAAATGGCCAAATTTGATCGGATCCAACATTACCAACATGGAACAAAATTTAAGATTGGGTCAAAAGGAACCACTGAAGCAAATTCAAACACTCTTTACTGGAATGATGTATAAATTGTCCTTTACAAAAATTGCTTATCTGAAGTTACATGTAAAACAAAAACCTGCAAACCTCTGATAGAGCCTTCCACAAGTCAGCTGTGACAGCATTTCCATATTCATACTTCTTTAAATAATTAGTTATTCCACTCTGAAATTTGTCTTGTCCTAGCACATCATGTAACATTCTGATTATGGAGGCTCCCTACAAGTGTACAGATAAATAAATCATCAATGTTATAACATTATGAGAATTTGTCAGACAACTTTGACTGTGCAAGATTAAATGTATTTTTCTGAACATTTTTGTTATTTAAAATTAATCTCTATCTAAAATCATTCCTAAATATATGACAAAATGTATAAATATCACAAATATTTGAAGATAACAAGAGGCTCTCAAGAGCCTGTATCGCTCACCTGGACTCTGGCTTACAATGACAGTCTTTGTTAACTGATCTAAATTAAACCATGGTTATATTTTGCTAAGTGGTGTCAGCAGACAAGATCTTTGAAAATGTTTCAGTTGGGTTCAAGTTTGGTTCTTTTTTCTGCAGGGAACAACCAAGGACTTGTGACCAAGTTTGGTTCCAATTGGCTAAGCCGTTGCAGTGAAAAAGATCTTTGAATGTGTTTTCCCATAGGGTCAAATGTTTGCTGGCATCCATCTTGGATATAGCACCTAAGGACTGTTGTGGCAAAGTTTGGTTCCAACTGGCTCAACAGTTTCAGAGGAGAAGATCTTTGAATGTGTTTTCCCGTAGGGTTCAATGTTAAAACAATGTTTCCCGCTGTGGCCATCTTGGATATAGTGCGGACCTGAAAAACACCTTTTTTGTAGGGTACCTCCTAAGGACTGTTGTGGCAAAGTTTGGTTCCAACTGGCTCAGCAGTTTCAGCGGAGAAGATCTTTGAATGTGTTTTTCCATAGGGTCCAATGTTAAAACAATGTTTCAAGCTGGCCGCCATCTTGGATATCGCATGGACCTGAGAAACACCTTTTTTGTAGGGGACCACCTCAGAACTATTGCGGCAAAGTTTGGTTCCAATCGGCTCAGCAGTTTCAGAGGAGAAAATCTTTGAATGTGTTTTCCCATAGGGCCCAATTTTAAAACAATGTTTCCTGCTGCAGCCATCTTGGCTATAGTGCGGACCTGAAAAACACATTTTTGTAGGGAACCTCCTAAGGACTATTGTGACCAAGTGTGGTTCCAACTGGCTCAGCAGTTTCAGCAGAGAAGATCTTTGAATGTGTTTTCCCATAGGGTCCAATGTTAAAACAATGTTTCAAGCTGGCCGCCATCTTGGATATTGCATGGACCTGAAAAGCAACTTTTTGTAAGGTACCACCCAAGGACTATTCTGGCCAAGTTTGGTTCCAATTGGCCCAGTTGTTTCAGAGGAGAAGATCTTTGAATGAAAAGTTTACACCGGACGGACGAGGGACGGACGACAGACGCAAATTGATGGCAAAAGCTCACCCTTACATTAGCCAGGCGTGATAAAAAGGCAATAGCTCCCATATGGATTTACCCCAAGTTTCCCCAAGTTGCCCCAACTCACCTGCCAAAGGCACACTTAATTTTCAGAAGGACAAACTTAAATTTCAAAAAATTTGTATACACATATAATAAATATTTATAATCTGTTATGCTTTTTTGGGGTTATTTGCCAAGTACAGTAATTCACATCTTTGTTCTACTTTTAGTATTGCAGCCATGCTGTTTGGTATTCAGAATTATCTAAAATCATTTTGAACTTAATACCCTGGAAACGAATGATCAGGCTAACTTTAGGATTCTACTGACTACTGTTATCAATATCATGTTTACTCCAAAAACAGGCATTTCATACCTTGTTATAAGAAATATCATCAAATATCTCGTCAATTTCATGTGGGTCCTGTACTGATACATGTATTGGATGTGAAGTTTGTTTACTATCTAACTTCATGCCTCTATGCAATACTTTAGTAATAAACTGTTCATTCTGAAAAATAAAAATGAAAAATAAAATAGAGGGCATGATGCAACCGCAGGAAATTAAACATGGGTATACTTCAAGAGGAATCCAAAAAACAAACTCTGTTAAAATGTGATGAAACTAGAGGCTCACATGAGCCTGTATTGCTCATCTGGTATATGGTTTCATTTATGTCATGTAGACTTGTGGCAAGTCTAATTGTCACCAAGAGACAATGCAAGCACCCATTATCATTCATACTATACATCAGTTCACCAGATAATTCAGTTTCTGAGAAGATATTCAAACATTGGTTGCCATCTTTGAGGGTCGGTAGGACCTTTTGCACGATGCTAGGAAACACCAATTCATTTACCATTAATTTGGGATTTACAGATTTAAACTGCTGGAGTTCAGGATTTATGAGTAGAGGGAGCCAGGAAAGCTCCTTTGATTTCAGTGGGAATTTGGGATTTTCAGATAACGGGAAAATGGATTTGATAGAATTCAAAATTATTTTTAACTCTTTTTATAATGTTAACATTACATATCAAATAAAACAATACGTAAATGTGCACATGACTTAGATCCAAATTGTCCCATTTCTCTTTTAATATGAACATATTAAAAAGGAAAATATGTTCCAGACCCATAAAACACTATGATAAACGAATTTTTTATGTTTTCCTTGGATTTTGTGCATGTATTACAATCTTCATTAGTTAAAGATTCCTCGTTCTTTCGTAGCAAAACAATGGTAAACAAACACATTACAGCAGCAATTCCTGGCACAGTCGAGATAGAAATTCATGTTAAAAAATGGCAAAGTACAGTGCAGACATGGCAAATTTTTCTCATACTGTTACAGCATGCAAACATTCATGGACGACTGAAATTGGTCACCTGGTCCTTGATTAACATAGACATTTAATGTTGAAGAGCCAATATACATGTATATAATTAAACTATAGTTCAAATATGCCCAATTAGTTTAAGGGGAGAAGACTGCTGTTAGTGTAACCCATGGGGTCCAGTATTAAACTATGTTACCTGTTGGCAGCCATGTTGGATAAAGAGGAAACCTGACAAAAAAAGTTTGGTACCGATTGGCTCCGCAGTTTCAGAGAATAAGATTTTTGAACATGTTTTCCCATAGGGTGCAATGCTAAAACTATGTTATCCGCAGATAGTCATCATGAATATTAAGCTGACCTGAAAAAAATTTTTTTATTGCAAAGGACCACCCAAGGACTATCATGGCCAAGTCTGGTTCCAATTGGCCCAATAGTTTCAGAGAAGATCTCTGAATGTGTTTCCCAATAGGGTCCAATTTTTAAAGTATGTTCCCAGCTGGCCTCCATCTTGGATATAGCATGAACCCCAAAAAAACACTATATTTATAAGGGAGCACCCAAGGACTATTGTGACCAAGTTTGGTGCCAATTGGCTTAGTAGTTTCAGAGAAGAAGATCTTTGAATGTGTTTTCCCATAGGGTCCAATGTTAAAACTATGATTCCCGCTGGCTGCCATCTTGAATATAGCGCGGACCTGAAAAACACTTTTTTTGTAAGGGACCACCAAAGGACTACTGTGGCCAAGTTTGGCGCCAATTGGCTTAATAGTTTCAGAGAAGACGATCTTTGAATGACTGTTTTCCCATAGGGTCCAATGTTAAAACTATGTTTCCCGCTGGAGGCAATTTGAATATCACGCAGACCTGAAAAACACCTTTTTTGTAAGGGACCACCAAAGGACTATTGTGGCCAAGTTTGGTGCCAATTGGATCAGCAGTTTCAAAGGAGAAGATCTTGGAATGTGTTTTCCCATAGGGTCCAATGTTAAAACTATGTT
>MJUU01016201.1:233255-260696 GCA_002080025.1 Modiolus philippinarum | reverse complement strand
GACAGAACTTCAAAACTGTTCTTATCCGGGTTCCCGAGTTGTCAGAATGCTTTCAGACATTATACATGTACAATGTCATTTTTTATTAAATATCATTTAATTTTCGGTAGATTGAAACTTTTTCCATTTGAAGCAAATTTTAATGTTATTCTGTCGATTTCTATGTGTGGTAAAATCTTTTTTAACTAGAAATAGGCCACACATATCAAAATAGTCCATCAAGTTCGTGAGTGGATGGTGTTTCGTGACTTAATACAACTGTATGTAATATCGTATCGACTATTAATTCGGTTTTGTTTAAATTCTGTTTGCAAAAACATGCTCCATAAAACGAAAACTACTAATATAACGAATAACAAAATAACGAAGTTACTGGGAATTCGGTTTTGCATGTGACCATTCTCTTTGAACAGTGCAGATCAAATCAAAATATTTGGAACCCAATAAACCGAAATATGTGTAAAAGCCTTTAGAGAACAAAATACCATTTATGATCTAAATAGAAAAGCCAGAATCAGCTAAGGACAGAGCTATGCAATTGGGAGCTCTTTAGTTTTAATCAAAATTTTCTCAAGATTTTTCCAGTTTCCAAATAAAATCGGTTTTGGGGACAAGAAGCGAAGTAATGGCTACTGAGTTGGTTAACACCCCAGAGACTTAAAGTCCACCAGCAGAAGCATTGACCAACTGGTAATAAATAAAATACGCAAGTTACTTTGAATTTAGTTTCTGCATGTATCCATTTCGCCAACAATTTCTGATATAAACGTCTGAAAATAATTTCAAGTTATCATTCATAGTAACGGCAGATGATATTTAAAAAAAAAATTACAATGGTGTTCGTCAAGAAAATTGATACTTTAATAAAATAAAATGGTCAACTTTATAAAATTCAGGATCCAAAATAACTTAACATTTCAGTGCGCCTGCTTTCTCTCGATCTGGAAGGACTCAAAATTTCGTTTTCTTCCGTTTGTCCCATACTTGAAAGCCTTAGCACCAATATATAATAAAACAAGCTCGACACTTTGGGTCATTCTATTTCCTTTTCCTCTTTTTGGACACCGAGCTTGTTTTATTATATATTGGTGTTGAGTAAGAGATAGAGAGTAGCGTTTGAAAAGTTTTTGCAAAACTGGGAAGTGGTTTACTATTTTATCATTTATTTTGCTCATACCATGAAAAGTAATTTTGGAATTGAACGAATACATTATTTCACTATTCTGAATATTTAGACGAAGAATAATATTAAAAGTGATTGTATACCTTGCGCAATCATTTGCATTGAATAAGAAAAAATGCAGCTGTATTAGAGGGAAAAGGCGTATCATAGATAACAAGTGAATATTCATTAATGTTTTGACTGCATTTGCATGTTTTGTGTTGGAAAATAAAGTGAAGCAATAACTAAATTCGATCAACAACGATATTCACCAATATTAGATATTTTCTGATAAGCCGACTGAACTTTGTTCCTTGGTCATATCACTCATAATGCATCCCACAACTCATAACCTGATATCATTACTCATAACAATTCAAACAATCTATAATATAGTCTTCCAAACGTTTAGATTTTATCTGCACTGAAGAGACATAAGTTGTCGAAATGTGCATATGCAGAAAATAAATTCACAGTAACTTCGGTATTTAGTTATTTATTATCATATAAAATATTATCTTTTTTAGTGTCAAGGGAAAGTGTCAAGACAAATATTTAAATATTACAATGTGACATATATAAATATATGTATGACATATACCTGTTTTTGAGAAAAAGACAGAATTCACACCGTTTGTCAAAAAAATTGACGAGTTGAAGCCTAAAAAATACATGTAGTTATTAAGGAAAAAATACTGGACTATTTAATAAAGTTCTTGTATGTATATGTACCTATTTCACGAAAGGATATGGAGTAAGTAAACATGAGACTATAACACATATGTTAACTCCAACTGCAATAATTTTAATGAGCTGTATGGCCATTTCGGAAATTTATTCCTCATCAGCAGCACTAGAACCCAAACAAAGGAAATCCATAAATTCAAAAAATGTTAAAATGCATAAAACCAAATGAAATCTAGTCTTAATAGCGATCGAACGACATTCTCCGATTTTAAAAATCGATTGTACTTTGTCGGTTATATGATGACATCTTTTGAAGCGTTGACCTCGATATTATTACTCATAACAGGATATTAGTATCGCGACTTTTCTTTCATAACAAAATGTTATGCATTTTGAGATCGGTGCCCATGTACTTCATTACACTTTTGTTAACGTGCCAAGATGGTATTGTAACATCAAATGAAAAATAAATGTAATCAGCAACTTTACCTTATAAAAGCTAATTTTTGTTTTAACATAACATTGAAATTTAAGTAAATATGATACTGGTTGCAGTTGGCCATTTCAACAACTGACGGCTCTTCACAGTGCAGATCAAGTATTTATCAAAAAAACCTAGACAAAAAAAAAAACAAAAAAAAATATATATATATATAAGAATAAGAAATCTAAAGGCAGTGTCAAACTTTAAAGATAGAGCTTACCTCAGGCAAAACATGTTCCGTATTGACTTTGGTCTTGATTGGAATAAAGAAGTGATGCATAAAAAAACGAACAACTTAAAGTGGCAAATCCTTTTGAATTTAAAATAACTCGCATGGTGTAGTATATAATAAAATATTTTCTTTCTCATTCAAAGTGACTGACCATCTGCAATCAAAGTCGGAATTATTAACATTTGTTGTAATTGCAACTGATGTAACCTTAAACACCCCTTTTTTATATTTTAAATTCAAATTTTTTATCCAAAAAGAAAGCCCATAAAGGGCGTGGCATTTAAAACAGATGACTAGAGTAAAATAAACAAACAAATGACACAACAAAAAGAAGACACAGAGTGAGACATTCCAGTTTCAAAGAGAGATAACTCCAAAGTATAAAACGATCAATATCAACAGTAAATATAATTATTGGATATTGATCGTTTTATACTTTGGAGTAATCTCTCTTTGAACCTGGAATGTCTCACTCTGTGTCTTCTTTTTGTAGTGTCATTGGTCTTCATTGATACGTAGGCATATGAAATTATCTTCAATAGAGAGTTTAGAAAATTTTTTATTATCAATTTGATGAAATAATTCAAGTCTAGATATAGGAACTGTGGTGTTTTTTCTATCGACATTATTTATAATAATTTACTGAAAAAATCTAAACGAACAACATAGTAACTAAAAATCTATTTTCTTCCCCCCCCCCAAAAAAAAATCTGTAAATCTGAAATACCATATACTAGAGATTGAGCTAGAAGGTATATAGTAGCATCAGATAGTCGTTCATCCAACCAGTAACTGAACAGAAAATTAAGTGTTTTTTAAATTAAAAATGCATGAGTGTTCCACGGGGCACATGTGTCGCTTGGACTATAAATATTGCAAAATGCAGTGTTTCTAATAGAATGAGAAAGTCCAATAATGGCACTAACAAGGGGTGAAATATCAATAAAGCAGAATGAAACACCTGGTGCACATCTACAATGTATGTACTGAAGCATTGTTCAAAGTTTGGGAGGAAAATAAAAGTCATTTAGGAGTTGGGGGATAATAGAGGCACATCCAAAGACTCAATAATCCAAAATGAAGAAGTCAAATGATAACAGGGAGTCTTGAAAAACTGAAAAAATAATGAAAAACAAAATGCATGGTGCACATCTACAATATATACTGAATGATGAAGGAAAGGATACAGAGTAAATGCAAATGAGACAAAGTCTCTACAAATACATGGTAAGAACAAGCCAAGGAACAACGCTTTTATTGTTGTTCTTCATCTTGAAGATCAAATCAAAATATTTGGAACCCCATAAACCGAAATATGTGTAAAAGCCATTAGAGAACCATGAGGCCTTCAACAATGAGCTTTGCTCATACCTCAAAGTAGTCCAAGACGGCCCCTAGCACCAGTCTGAGCGAAATTCTTTGCTAAATGTCGAACAACGCTACATCCATGTCTTTTCTGGTCATTGTCAACAAACATTAATTAAACTGGCAAAGTGCTCTTACAATCACTGTCATCAGTTGCCCCACAAAAGCACTAGTGTCTTAAGCTAGTGGACGATCACAACATAAAGACAAACGCAGGGCACACATCAAGTCGATTGTAAGAAAACTTGGCATTTTAAAAAACTGAGATGTTGGCACTATAAAAAGGTGGTCAGAATTACATTTCGAAATTACAAAAAAAATAATAATATGAAAGTATGATAGTATATCCATACGAGAAATTCTCTCACGAACAAGTACACCATAACCATATGTAAAGAGGAAGCATTCCTGCAAAACTTGGTTGAAAAATACAAAGCCGTTTACGATGAATTGCGGATAATGAAGGTATACAATATGACTCCAATAAGCTAAAATTACTAAGTCCACTGATCACATGGATCTGGAAAAATAATGAAAAACAAATGCATGGTGCACATCTGCAATATTTATATATATTTATATATTTCTTAACATTTCTGCGACTTTGGTTTAAAAGTACGAAGCGGTTAGGGAGGAGTTGTGGATAATGAAGGCATACCCAAAGCATCCATTAAACTAAATGACAAAGTCAAATGATAACATGGAGTCAGGGAAAAAATTAAAATTCAAATTCATGGTGCACGTCTACAATATATGATGAAACATTCCTGCAAGCTTTGTTGAGAAATAGAAAGCCGTTTAAGATGAGTTGCGGATAATGAAGGAATACGATATGACTCAAATAAGCTAATATTACTAGGTTAAATTAAAAAGTACGAAGCGTTTGAGGAGTTGTGGATAAGGAAGGCATACCAAAGCCTCCAGTAAGCCAAATGACAAAGTCCAATGGGGGCAATAACAAGATTACCGAACAGAGTGGTCAAGAACCGAAGTTCATGAGACAAAAAAACAAATCAGGTGGAAACAATCGGCAAAATTGTTGCCCGCAATGGTCCTTACTAGACAGAGGCATTCCAAAAGAAATGGTGGATTAAACCGGTTTATTGGCTAGCGAAACCTGTCCTTCCAATTAACAGCAATTGCCGTTGAAAGGTCGCAGACAGTTAAAAGAAATGATCCTCCCAGTATTAAGCAAAGAAAGAATCTTGAATTAGAGTTCGGACCAAAAGGGACTGATATCTATCAAAGAACTTTTTTTCATATTCGTATGAGACGGAATTTTTAAAGCCTTGATTAATAAGGCGGTCACGGAGATAACTATGTCTAATGAGAAAGTCTGTATAATTTGTGCTAGCTCTCGCGTAGCGAATCAGCTGTGAAACATACACACCGTAAGCAGGAGAAGCGGGAATACTACTGTCCATGTTGAGGAAATTGATAATTTTGAAATTTAAATCGTCCCTTTTGTCTTAAATTTTAGCACTGAGATGGCCATTTTCGTCAAATTCGAGATGCAAGTCAAAAAGATAACAATGATAACATGGAGTCAGGAAAAAATAATGAAAAATCAAACGCATGGTGCACGTCCACAATATATATTTAATAATTCCTGCAAGTTTAGTTGAAAAGTACAAAGACGTTTCGGAGAAATCAAACAATAACTTGAATATGTACAAGAAAAATAATAAACTCAAGAAAAACTAAATGCATGTCGAACATCTATAATATATAATGAAGCATCCATGCATGTTTGGTTGAATAGTGCAAAGACATTTAGGGGGAGTTGTGAATAATGAAGACACTCCCTTCAGACTCCATACAGCTAAAACGGCAAAGTCCAACAATGGCTTGAAAAACATTAAAAAAAAACAAATAGGAGGAAAAAAGATGCATTGTGCATATCTGAAATATATTCTGAATCAGTCCTGAAAGATTGGATGAAAAGTACCCAACAGATTAGGAGAAGATGCGGATAATGAAAAAAAATTGAGTCATACAGACAAACAGACTGACGACGGACGCAAGACGATGGATAGTGATCCCTGTTTGTCGATCCTGCACTAGTTGAAGAAAACTATTGTAAATCAACTTTTCAAAATTTTGTTCAAAACTAAGGAGTATCTCCCTCATGCATAGCTCTGTCCTTAGCTGATTTTGGTTTTTCTATTTAGACCATATTGATAATTTGTTCTCTATCAGATTTAAATATATTTCGGTTAATGCGTTTCCAAATATTTTGATTTGATCTGCGATGAAGAGACATAATTTGTCGAAATGCACATATGCAGAAACTAAATTCACAGTAACTTCGGTATTTTGTTATTTCATCATCTGGATGAAATTCATTCTACAAGTAACAACAATTTCTACATTGCAGACAACAATAAAATGAATAAGCAAGAATGTCTTTATGAATTACATTGTATCTCTCTTCTTTTTGAGATGATATTAAAACTACTCTAGTTCTATTGGGTTATTTTATCTTATTAATATCAGAAAAATGAACACAGGTAATGAGTTCTCTATGACTGTAGGTAAGTCACGCTCCTATAAATTTTAAACTTTGGCATTAAGATATATTTGAACACTGCTGGTCCAAAAATCAATTACAAGAAAAATATTTGGAAAATTTGATTAAAACTAAGCAGTGCCTCCTTCTTTGCAAAGCTTAGTTTTTAAACATTGTAAGAATTATGATGATGTTTCAAAAGTGTTTATTTTTGTCTGAATGGAAGATACGTAAGTTGTCGAAATGGCTCTCTACAGACCCAATAAATTTACAATAACAGCAGTGTTATGATTGGTGCCAATTAAGGCTTATTACAATGGGTCATTATATGGTTTTAGTTATTTTATGAATGTTGCCAGGACATATTATTGAGGGTTTTTTTATGATTGTAGGGAAGACACACTATAATGGATTCTACAACGACAGATATCATCAGTCCGCTGTGGATTGGGAAGAAATGGGTGGCGACTTCACAATACCTCAAGGTATGGACAGACTACTATTTGATGCTTAAAACACTTAAATACGTGACACTTTTGTATAAGTATTATCGTATAAAACGATTTTAACTAACTTTATGAAGTTTGATTCCACATATTTTACTAAGAATACATGATAAAATTGGCAATTTGAATTTACAGGTGTTACCTCAGTGAAAGTGTATGTCCAGATAAACGAACCAAGTGTGAATTATGCATTTGATAAAGCAAGCTGTCAAATGATTAAAAAAGATCCGAACTGGAAATCAACGGCTCTACAACAAATTGAACAAATCAGAAAAGGGTCTCTCAATATTAAGTAAGTGTAAAGTATAGATGTATGCCAAATCAGATTAAAGGTCTCTCTATATTGAGTGAGTGTAGTAGTATAGATGTATACCAAATCAGATTAAAGGTCTCTCAATATTAAGTAAGCGTAAGAGTATAGATGTATACCAAATCAGATTAAAGGTCTCTCATTATTGAGAAAGATCAGTAGCAAATCATTAAAAGGTCTGCACGATATTAAGTGAGTAATGTAGTAGTATAGACAAGTAACACATTCAGAAAAGAATATTGAGTTGTAGTAGTATTGATCTGTAACAAGTAAGAAATATTCGATATTAAGTAAGGGTAGTGTTACAGACCACTAACAAATTGAAACAAGAGGCTCCGCTCACCTGGATGTGGTTAACATGGACACTAGTTTCAGAGACCACAATGGATTTTCCCACACAGTCCCATGTTAAACTATTGTGGCCATGTTGGATTGAGTGCAGACCTGTAACACAAACTCTTTTAAATGGGGGCATGTTTGGTTCCCCTTGACAATTTGTTTCACAGATAAAATGTTTTGAATTTTTTCCATAAGGTACCATTCTAGAATCATGTCCCGATCTTGGATGAGGTAATGACCTGGTTTGGATATTTTTCTTGACATGGCCAGCATTTTTTAATTTAAATTTAACCTCTTTCTAAAATCATTTTCGAAATACAAGACAAATTGTATAAATTCACTCATATTTTTACAATGAAAGGGCAATACCTCCTATAACAATTCATCGGACAACTTAGACCATGATCAATAAAACGTAGTCCTTTACAAGCTGAACACTTTAGCATTTTAAAATTTTCTCTCTCTCAAACCATTTTGAAATATAAGAAACAAGTCTAAAGAATTGTAATAATTTGCTGATAACTTCCATATGAATTCCTCGTTAACACTGTTTCTGCAATATACCCTGGAATATAATATTGACCAACGCATCTAAGATGCAAAAGCCGATGTGGAAATAGTTTGTGTTATTGAACTACAGAACTCCTAACTCGGCTACAATAATACTGATTAAAAGCATTTTACTATCCATTTCAACTTATTCCAGACCACCTTTCAAAAATAATTTGTTCCATTTATACTAATAATCTAGATTCTGAATACGGCTGAAATCGAAACATTAAAAATTCCCTTCAACAAAATAATATTTGTGCAGGGGTTCTCCATTTTAACTAGTTTATACACATTTCTGAAATAAAAACAACATTTTTGGAGAATTATTTTTCTAAAATGTCAGTTTTATTGTTTGGTTTGCATGGCAACCGAAAGCTCCAACAATCTATATAAGACCACCATTCAAAACAAATTGAACACGGGGTAATCTCTTATCTTTGATATGAATATTGCTGATATCAAAACATTCCGACCCGACTATCAAAAATATGGCTTATAAACATGTATGAAATCTAAAGAAATATGCAGAAGAATTCCTTTCTAAAATTTTAGCTTTCTATTTTGGATTCCATGGAAACCGAAAGATCCACTATCCATTATAAACCATTTCAGATCAAAATTCAGAAAAGTTGGAAAGGGATCCCCTTATAATCCAGGTAATAAATATTGCTCAAATCAAAACATTTGGAGATCTTGTTTTTTAAAATAAAGCAGGTAATACATATTGCTAAAATCAAAACAGTTTGAGTTCTTCTTTTTACAATAAAAAATGGGCAGGAGTTCCATTAAAATCTACGTAATGCATATTGTAGAAATCATATCAAGTTTCAAAAGTACTGCTATCGCTGAAAGGTATATATATGGTTGCTTGGTAGAATATATATTTATATAAAAAACTTTGAGAGTTCTTAAAAGTTTAGCTCCGATAGTGCTCAGTTTAGTCCATCTAGTCTTTAACTGTATATATCTGCAGCTAAAATTTATTTAAAAATAAAAAACTAACAAAATAAAATCTGCATCGCCGTAACACTTGTTGCAACCCCGGCTAAAAAGTAGGTTTTGACATGATGAACATTTTGGTAATTTAAAACCCAACCTCTATCTCAAACTGTTTTGGAAATATATAAGACTAAATTCATAAAATCATAAAATCTTACTATTAAGGGGCTGTAACTCCTATAGCAATCTCGACCATGAATAATAAAATGTAGTCCTTGCTGATATGCTGAACTTTTTTAAAGAACTGAATGCATCATTTTGAAGTTTTATTGGGGTATGAAAGTGTTGACCGTAGCACATTTTGAATGAAGTGCGCTAGCGCTTCATCTTGAAAATGTGCACCAAGTCAACACTTTCATAAGTGTAGTAGTATAGACCAGTTACAAATTATAAAAAGACGAGGAATTAATTTCCGAAATGGCCAGACAGCTCATTAAAATAATGGCAATTGGAGTTCACATATGTGTTATGGTCTCATGTTCATTTACTCCATATCCTTTCGTGAAATATCTACTTAGTGTTGATACTGAGTTAGTGAAGTAGTATAGATCAATAACAAGCCAGAGAAGGGTCTCACAATAAAAAAAAATGTTATAGTATTTTAGGTTTCATTACGAGCAAGAATTGCGAATCATTAGATATCTACTCTAGTTATGTTATACAAAGCCTTTGGTGAGTTCATTATAAATGAAGTTAACAACAGAGTAGACTTTAAACTAAGCTGTACGACAAACGCGATGACTTCACTTTTCCAATAGTAATCTTCCCTTTTCTTTGTAGTAACATCCCAACAGCGCCGGCATACGGAGTTTACATCTCCAAGCTCATTCGCTATTCAAGAGTCCGTGGTCGATACAGTGACTTCATTGATAGAGCCTGGTTGCTCACAAATGGATTACTTAAACAAGGGTATGTTACCCAAAAACTTGAAGTTTTACGGTCGATATCACCATCTTGTGGACCGCTATGGGATATCTGTTTCCCAGATGACAACAGATCTTTCCCTTTAAAGCTTAATTGTTGTTTCCTCTACCGGATTTACTTTACTACCGGATTTGACATGTTCATCACGGCGGGTGTCTTATAAGAAGCAGGAGATGCTTACTCTACCGGTGCACATGATCTCACCCATGGGTTTTTATTGGGTCCGTGTTGTTCATCTTTCTGTGTGTGTGTATATATGTATGTGTCTACATTTTTCTTTTCTGTGCCGTACTGATGTTGTGTCTCTGTTTCTTTGTTGTTGCGATTTTGACATTGTCCTTCGATTATTCGTTTTGGATTGACCGTTTGGTTCTGACTTACTTTACATAACGAGAGTTGATATCTGATGATATATAGTTCTTTACTAATAAAAAACAGGAATCAAAATCATAGTCTATTATTTTGAGACGTAGCATGTCAAAAAGAGATCAAAGCCATAGACAATCAGTACTGCAAAAACAAAAGACGTACACACACAACACAGATTTAAATCGAAGTGTATCTATCTAAAATGTGTAACATACCTGCCAGGGGGATCAAAATTAATGTCCACTAATATTGCAAAAGATACCATAAATACCAATTAGAAATAATAGTCTATCAATACGGCAAAACATGAGGTAGAATATCTGTCAGAATCATTTCTTTTGAAATACCTTTATATAGGCAACACCATGTAATTTACAGTTTGTCTGGTGGTTTTACACCTACTTTGTTTTTTGTTTGGATTTTGATTCCTGACAAATATGTCATGTAATTTTTGATTACCCCCATTAAATAATTTCATCAGGTTCAATTGAGATGTCAACCAGTTTAGAAAGTAAATCTTTCCTACGACCAACTTCTGTGTTTCTTAAAAACAGAACAAATAATAGTTAAGCATGACTAGCAGGTCAAGTTAAGAGTTAGTTCCAAAGCAGCTTGTATAATATATACATTCTTCCTATTAGTGTTTTCCATGTTTAAAGTCGTAAAGGCGGTTGTTTTCAACAATTTCAGGACTTGAGTATTCATATCAATTGACATAACATAAAAACAACGATATACCTCTAATGAAAGGTAAGGTGGTTTTTCTGAAACAGGAATGGAAAACACCGTCTTTTTTGTATTCTTAAAATGACAACATTTTTACAATCAGATATAACATTCAATTAAATGAAAAATTCAAATTGTTACATGTAAACATATGTATTAAAGGAAAAACTATAAACATAATTATAAATTTGATCAAACATTACAACAGAATAGATACCATTACCATATATAAACAGTCATACAAATCTTGCGATTTTCTTAAAGGCTGAGAAAGAGAAAAGAAGTCAAGAGAGAAGGAAAGATGGAGGGGAAGAGAGGAGATCGGGGAGTTTTCAAGTCACATAATTGTGCATTAGATACATGATTATATAGATACAATTGATTTTGATACATTTTCACTTGAATTACATTAGAACTGCATGATCTGAATTGTCATTTTTATTTACAGAATTGTTTCTAATAACCAAATTGACACAAATGGACTCTCAGTACAGGTAATTTACAAATTTACGTCGCATATTGATACTGATGTATGTCTGCCTTGAAAGGAAAAGGAGAATAGAAAATTACATTACATGACAGATATAGAAATATTTTGGGTATTCTGTCAATTAGGTTGATTGATTCCATTTACCAGAACACTATTAGAAAATGATTACAAACTTATTAAAAGTATGCCTTGTGGTTCTGCTGAAAACTCCACGTATCATTTTTAGTAGAAATAAAATATATTACATTTCAGTTCGAACAGAGTAAATGCTGTCTATCAGACTTCAAACTCTTATTTTAAAATCTGTATTGGAGACTCGTCTAATGAAGTGTTTCAGACTAAATTATAGGAATTACTCAATTCGGTTCAATTTCTCAGAAATTTGTCTTGTATTTTAACGGTGATATAATTATAAACTATCAAAATTTATTTGTGATCGCTATTTTTAGTGCAATTACCTGCCAATTCAAAATTTTGCTATGATTTTCCCATGCTGGTTTTGCTTACAGATTAAGCAAACAAAGAGCAAATTTGCATTTGGAACTGCAGTTAGAGCTGATTCTGTGACGAGTAGTACTCAGAAGGCATACCAGAATTTCTTGTACAATAATTTTGAATGGGCTGTGATTGAAAATGCTTTGAAATGGCGACTAATGGAATGGACAATGGTAACTATATTAATTTATTAAGAACGATATTGCATGACATTTGATATTTCCTAAAAATTCATTGACAAAATGTTTGTTTGTTTTTCAATAAATAGACATCTAAACTCCATTGTCTTTCGATATTTTACAGCAATGAATTTAGAAAAGCACTAGCAAGAAGCAAATTAAAATATTGAAGCGGATAAAGCAGCATAAAACACTTGGAACAGTTCATATCATTACAATATAAAAATGGCAGTGTTGATCATTAAAGTTTCTCTATTTGATGTTCTATATTTGCTGCATTGATATATAATGTACTAATTTGACAATTACGTATTATTGTAGGGCCATGTAAATTACAAAAAGGGAGTTGATGCTGCGAATGTGCTAAAATCTCATAAGTAAGTAATATACTATGTGACAAATATTTAAATAACAACTTCACCAGAAATGTCAAATATGTATTAAGCAATCAAGGACTGGACCGCTGCTGTCAAACGCTGTTTGTTCTGAATGATGAATGGTAAAAGGATAAAATTCTATATAAAACATAATAATGCTGTCGCTTTTCTAATATTTTACAAAGCATTTTATTGGCAATTTGTATCTGTTTGTATCTTTGATCTGTCGGAGTTATTTTCAGTATCTGCTACTGCGTACTGTCTGAATACGAAAACATATTAACCACAAAGTATGCAACGCCAAGCCTGCTTTGTCAATAAAGGAATTGATATAAAGAAAAAATTGATAATATTGAAAGGTTATAAACTATTGAAAAGCATGTTTTTGTTTTTTTTTTAAATATTTTAAACTTTTAGCTATTATTATTTTTGTGATAGGATGCTGATACTGACGTTTTGTATTTCAGTATGAAAGTAAGAGGACACAACCTGTTTTGGTCAGTACAATCGCATTCACCAAAATGGTTGAGTAGTTTGCCATCAACACAGTTATTGACAGAAATGCATAAAAGAGTTGATGGAATGTTATCCCATACAAGGGGAATGTAAGCATATACTTTTTGTAGTTAATTTATACCTATGAAGAACAACAACAAAAGAGTTGTTCCATTGCTATAAATAGCCATGTATTTGTAGAGACTTTGTCTCATGTGCATTTACTCCATCTCTTCAATGCTTATGTTCACCTACAGAAAAAAAATCATAGTTTGTAATTATTAATGTTAGAGGACCACCATTTGATCTTCAAGGGGGTGGGAACTTGTTTGGCTATTTTGCATATAAATAATTTAACTACTACTTGTCATGAAAATAAATAACTAAATTTTGATTTGAAGAAAGAAATTGTTGGAAACACATATTAATAAGTTGATGTGCCTTTGGTTAAAATGAACAATTTGTTCGAGATGGACTTAAATAAAACTAGTTTAACCCCGCAGGTTTGCGCCTGTCCTAAGTCAGGAAATTTATTAAGCCTTTGTATGTCTTGACTGTTTTCTAGTTAGTTTACTTTATGTCTACAGGAGTCTAGGATGATGTTTATTTCGTTGAACTTGATTACTCTTTATAGAGGGGCCGACTCCGACCTGCCGTTGGGTGTCGGGTTTCCTCACTGTTCATTTAAGATCTCATGGTGGCTTTGAGTTGTTATTACTCCCCTTTGAGTCGTTGTCTCTTTGACATATTCCCCGTTTCCCTTCTTTTTCTATTAAAAATTAACGATTTATCTTTTATTTGTTATTATTTATTATTATTATTCATTATTTATTATTATTTTTATTCGTATGAAGCAAAGTTTTTACAAGGGCTAATACAACAGAAAGAAAAACAACTAACCCAGACTTTTAATTTCAGCTTCAGATATAGAGACGACGTACTTTCTCTTGATAACCCAAGATTCAAAGAATATTTAAATCGGATATACCCCATTGAGTTTGAAATTTAAGAGACAACCGATACACCCAATTCTGCTTCATGCCTCGACCTTTTGTATATATTGACAAAAAAATCTAGGAAATATGACAAACGTGACGAATTTGACTTCCCAATCGTGAACTTTCCCTTTCTCAGCAGAAATATACCTACCTCCCCAGCATGTGGAGTGTATATTTCACACTTAATAGTTTCTGTAGAGCTTATTGTTCATACAGTGACTTTGTGAAAAGAGCAAAATCAGTCGAGTCAAGGATTTGTTCAGCCGTTGGATCTTTCGTCCCTTCAGAAATTCTATTGCCATCACCACGACATCATAGATAGATATGACATGTCGGTTTTCACAAGTGAAAACGGACATTTTCAGCCAGAATCACGTCTTTCCGGATTCGACATTAACTACTCTGACTTTACCCTGGATTGACCCACTGACAGTGTGACGGGTGACTTATACAGAGCAGGACATGCTTATCCTTCCGGAGTACCTAATGTTACTCTGTTTTCTGAGAGTTCACACTGTTAGTGTCTTTGGTCTTCCGTCTTCTGGTGTTCTTGCTTTTATCTCTGGACTTTGTACTGGCTACTGGGTTGGTGAATACCCTCGGGGACTAACTAATGTAATAAATAATAAAATACCAAAGTTACTGTGAATTTTGTTTTTGCATATGCGCATAATGGTTTTCAAATTAGACAAAAGGCACATTTCAGATGAAATTGTCAAAATGAATTATTAGCTTTACTATTTATTTCACGAGACAGATTTATCAAAAAGCTGTCAGTGTCCCTTTGGATAAAATTCTCCTAAACAGCCTGTCAATTTGCTTTTTCCATTTCATTCAATTTTGAAATAACATTAGCAGACTAATGCAAAAAGATTGCATTTTTTTCATCAATAAACAAGGAAAGGATATGGAGTAAATGTACATCAGACAAAGTCTTTACAAATACATGGTAGTACAAAGCAAAGGAAAATCGATTTTATTGTTGTTCGTCATCTTGAAGTCGCCATGAGGCCTTCAACAATGAGCTTTGCTCATGCCTCATAGTAAGTTCAAGACAGCCTCAAACACCGGTTTGAGCGGAATTTTTTGCTAAATGTCGAATAACGTTACATCCATATCTGTTGTGGTCATGTAGGCGAGATCGTCGGGATATCTACCAAATATTGCTTGCAGGTGTGTACCATTAGAACTAACAATTTGGATAGTGATGATTTTAATAACATAAGTTGCACCATCAATACCAGTTTGGTTATTTTGATTACACCTTTATGAAAGCACCTTTGTGTTAACAGGTTAGAACACTGGGATGTAAATAACGAAAACTTACATGGAGACTTTTTTGAGCAACACACAGGAAACCCCAACATCAGTTTTGATATGTTTCGCTGGGTTCACAAATCTGACCCTACAGTGAAATTGTTTCTGAATGAATTTAATGTTGTCTCGTCATCTGCCTCCACTACTGTAAGTATTTCACTTTGGTTAATTGATAATATACATCGGTTAAGTGAATGGTACAAAAATTAGAGAAGAAGCAGAATGAAAATAGAAATACTCAATAAAAACTAACCGAGTGACTTCATACACCCTTTAACCATTAAGTTAAAAGCCCTATAGAAATAAAAACTACAAATGCAAAAACAGAAATAAATGACAAAATACCAAGGTTATTGCAAATTAAGTTTCTGCAAACTTTTTCGACAACCGATTTCACTTCATTACAGATCAAATAAAAACATTTGGAAACCATAAACCGAATAATGTGTAAAACCTGATAGACAGCAAATACCTAAAAAGATTTATTGAAGCAAAATCAGCTTATGACACAGCTATGCAGGAGGAAGATACATCTTAGTCTTAAATAAATGTTCTGAAACTTAAATGTTGCAAATTGGTTTTGGAGCCAGCTGACTATGGGATTGTAAATACCCCCTGGACTAAAATTCTACCAACAGAAAGATTATGGAGCAAATGTTCATGAGACAAAGTCTCTACAAATACATGGTGAGAACAAAGCAATGGAACAACGCTTTTATTGTTGTTCTTTATTTTGAAGCCATATAGGCCTTCAACAATTACCATTGCCAAAAACTGACAGTAATTTAAAAAGGACCGATTTCATTATGTAATAGAAAATCCATGCAATCATCATACCGGCAATTGAACAAATAGTTGATGATAGTGTATTATCTTCTTGTTTATCTGTAACTTACGGATTTTTATTGTCCTTTATTCTTTGTGTCTTCCTGATGGCATATTTCATTCAAAATTGTTATAAATATGTCCAACAAAGTGTTTTCCTTTTTTGTTTCTCTTTTAAAGAGTTTTTAGATATACTGCTACTAATGCTGTACCAATAATGAGATGAATATCAAAATACCGAAGTAACTATTAATTTAGTTTTTACATATGGCCATTTCGACAAATTAAGAGACTTCATTGAAGATCAAATCAAAACATTTGATGAAAGAGAACAAATTACCTTTACGAAATAGAAAAACCAAAATCATCTAAGGACAGGCTATGCAAATGGAAGATACTCGTTAGTTTTAAACAAATATTTCTACAGTTTGAATATTGCAAGTTTCCAAATAAAATCGGTTTTGGGGCACCGACGTACTGGCTACCGGTTTTTTTAAATACCTTCGGGCACAAAATGTCAATCAGAAGAGGTAGCAAACCAGCGGTAATGAATTACAAAATATCGAAGTTACTGTGAACTTAGCTTTTGCATATGACCATTTCGACGACTAATTTCTCTTCTCATCAAATCAGACATTTTGAAATCCATATTCCGAAAGATGTATAAAAGCTGATAGAAAACAAATTACCTATACGAAATAGGAAAACCAATATCAGCTGAGGTCAGAGCTATGCAAGAGGGAGATACACCTTAGTTTTAAACAAAACTTTCTTAAGTTTAGAGAATGAAAGTTTCCAAATAAAATCGGTTTTCAGGCACCGACGTATTGGCTTCCCGGTTTGTGAAAGCCCTCGGGGGACTAACTGCAAACCAATAGAGGCATCGTCCCAGTGATAATAACTAACAAAAGGACAAAGCTTCTTCGAGTTAATGTTCTGAATTTTGCAATTTTCGGCAACTTGTTTTTAATCAAGACATTGGGAAGTCCACAAAGCAAAATATAAGTAAAAGCTGAGAGAGAATAAATTACCAATTGAGTCTGGAACAAAAAGCAAAAGTCAGCTCGGGACATGGCAAGAGGGATTTATTCCTTAGTTTTAAGCAAAATTCCCGATATTGCAAATTAATGATGTTCTGAAGGTATATAAATATATTTCTCAAAGAAACGTGACAAGTGAGTGATAAAAGATAATTTAGACCCAAAAAGTGTTATCAGTGGTTTTACGAGAAATTGACACTTGGAAAGCTCTATGACTACTATCATTTATTTTTCAATCCATGTTGTTAATCATGTTATTCATATAAGTTATTCTATATTTTTTTAGAAAATTTTAACCTCAGTTGATTCAATCCATAGCTTTGTTTTCACCTCCAAATATCCTTGTTTGGAGGGTTATTTAATATAGCGGCTAATCTTTGTTGACAAAGTAGCTAAGAACCATGTCGGAATGTCTCAAGGATCAAGAAATTGGTTCTATTAAGTTTTGGTTTGCATGCATAACTGATAGGTTATTAATAACGACATCGTAACATTGTTAGCAAGCCTGGAGGTGAATTAATAAAAAATAAAATACCATTCCTTAAAACTTTTTGCTCATGAATGATCCAACAATTTCATTGTAGGCGTACAAAAGTCAAGGCAGAAGATACAAACTCTCCAAGGTCCCAGTTTATGGCTTAGGTGTTCAAAGTCATCTACATAATAGTAATATTGATATTGATGTTCTGAAGGTATATAAATATATATTCTAAGAAACATGATAAATGAGTGATAAAGGAAAGTTTATAATTACAGGAAATTGGCACTCAGTAGTCCTACAACTACCATTATGAGTTGGATGACGAGTATAATACAACGGGTTCCCAAACATGCAACTACAATGTTTACATTACACTACATCTAATATTGAGTTGTCACATCATATTTATGAGATCGGACATTTTTTTCTGACTACCAGTTTTCCTTTGGAGATATTATTTCTTATACGATAGTTGACACATGCATAGCAAGAGACGGAGAGCATATTCCTTTTAGTTCTAGAAATTATGTATTGCCGTTGATAATGAGACTTACATATCGGCTTTCTGGCACTTTAAAATGATTTATATATTTATAGAGAATTGCTACTATCCCGAAGGCCAGAGAGCTGTCCCCAACAAAAGTTATGAGACATATATACAATACATTGCAGGAACCTACATTATTAAGTGTTTAAACATTATATATTTTATAGAAATTAGAGAAAAAGATTTATCTACTGAGTATATTAATAATGAACAATATAATACATTGTATGTTGATGATTTAAATAATAAAAAAAAATACTGGCATAGTTTTAAGGGATGCATTCTGTGTATTTTGTGTTGTTTTCCTACTATTTTAATTACAATATTTATACCCACATACATGACCAATATTTTTTAATAAATTCAAAGTACAGACTAGACAAAGTAGCTGAAGCTGGACTGCCAATATGGATAACAGAATTAACAATTATGGATACTAACGAAACCAGTAAAGCCTCTGCACTTGATGACGTAATGACACTGTATTTTAGTCACCCAGCAGTTGAAGGTGTTCTTCTCTGGGGATTTTGGGATGGTGCTATTTATGACAAAAGAATAGCCATAGCATCTGGCAGCAATGTTACGGTATGACAATGTTTCTACTTTTGTGAAAATTTGTAATATGTATTAGTTATAGAGCTTTTGACAGCTATGTTTCGTAAAATATCACATGAGCCAGATTATGAAACACAGGGACGGGTACTTATTTGACTTTACTACCGGGCGGAGTTGAGGCAGGATATGCTTACTCTACCGATGCACCTGATTCCACCAATGTTTTTTTTTATTTGGTCCATGTTGTTCATTTTCGTATGTGTGTGTGTGTCTTTTTTTCTATTGTGTGCCGTACTCATGTTATGTCTTTGTTTCTTAGTTTTTCGGACGTTGCCATTGTCCCTGGAATGTTCGTTTTAGACTGACGTTTCGGTTCTCACTTCATATTCTGGCGAATGGAATGATATTTTAAAATGTTTAGCTGTCAAGAGTCTGGTATCTTGTTTATCAAATTCTCCCATAGCTGCTGGGAAAATTCGACATACATGTCATTTCCTTCTTTTTAACAATTTTCAGCTTCGTTTAACAAGTTTTATAGTTTTTAATAAGTCTATCAGCGAAGGTGTTCCGTATGAATATTTTGACCGAACTCCGTAAAAATATTTACTAATTTGAATGTTGCAGCAACCTATGATTGTTACAATGTTCTATCGTTCCTTGTGGCTTTCATGACGCCATAATGTGGAACAAAGGACCTTTTGCATGATATATAAGCGACCCAGTTTCTGTTGTTTTTCTGGTGTCTAGTTTATCTTTTTAGCTCACCTGGCTATGCCAGGGGGGGCTTTTGCCATCACTTGGCGTCCGGCGTTCGTCGTCTGTCCGTTCGTCGTAAACTTTTTTTTCAAAAATCTTCTCATCTGAAACCACTTAACCAATTTAATCCAATCTTGGCCTGGGTTATCACCAGGGTATGTAGTTTAAAAAATGTGTTCGGTTAGTCCGAGGACCAAACAACATGGCTGCTGTTACTAAAAATAGATCATAGGGGTAAATTGCTGTTTTTTGCAAATAACTCAAAAACCGTTGCAGATATCAGAAATCTGGCATGGTGTAAAATTATTCAAAATGCCGAGATCTATCTGCCCTGCAATTTTGAACAAAATCGAAAACCGTCTCAGAGTTACAGCCCCTTTTCCGTAAAATTTTCAAAAATTGTGCATTTTTTATTTTGTTATTTCAAAAACTGTAACAGATAGAGGTGAAGTGTTTATTAGAAAAAATGTTCAGCATATCAAGATGTACATACTCTGAAATTTTGAAGTGAATCCAAATGCCTGTGTAGAAGTTATTGACTGTTTTTCACCAAAGTTTTTTATTTCAATGGCATATGGTTAATGGGTTATTTCCCTTTAAATTCTGTTTTCAAATCTTCTTTGGTTTACTTTTCCCTTTTAAGTTTTAGAGAAATTCCCTGCTATCACTTTAGTAAAGAAAAATATTTGTTAAATAATCAAGAGCAAAAAAGTGTTTTTGTACAATTTTTTACAATTTTGTTTGCGAAAATACTTCCATAAACTTTACTTATTTCACATCTTTATCATAATTGTATATAAATATACATTGTCTTTACTCCATATCCTTTTACCTTTTACTTGCATTTACTCCATATCCTTTTATTCACCATTGTAGCTTACAATAATTTATGCATGCCTTTCATGCAATTATCATTGTTAGTTACGTCTGTACTTGCATCTTGGCTTCATAAAATGCATTGACTATTGTATTAAACTGGATATGCAATCACTGTGTTGTGGTCTGTTTGTCGAAAATTTTACACTCAAACATCTTCTCTGAAACTGCTGGGACAATTGGAACCAAACTTAGTCACAATAGTCCTTAGGTGGTCCCCTTTACAAAAATGTGTCTGGCAAGTCAACACGCCATCCAAGATGGCCGTCAATAGGATCTTTGTCGAAAAATGGACCCTAAATTTAAAGATCTTCTCCTTTAATACTACTAGGCCAATTGGAACCAAACTTGTTCAAAATGGTCCTTAGGTGGCCCCTTTAAAAAAAATGTCCGGCAAGTTCGTATCATATCCAAGATGGCCGCAAGCAGGGATAGCGGTTTTAACATTGGATCCTATGGCAAAGCATGCAAAGATCTTCTCCTCTGAAACCACTGCTGCAATTGGAACCAAACTTGGTCACAACAGTCCTTGGATGGTCGTGTTGAAAAATTGTGTCCGGCAAGTCTGCACTTCATCCAAAATGGCCACTAGTGGGGAACTTTGTCGAAAATTGGACAATATTGCAAAAATCTTCTTCTCTGAAAATACTGCGCCAATAGGAACCAAACTTAGTCAAAGTGGTCCTTAGGTGGTCCTTTTAAAAATGTGTTCGGCAAGTCCACATCATATCCAAGATGGCCGCCATTACAAACAGCTGCCAATGGGGATCATTGTTTCATTTTGGATCATATAACATCAATGTCTATCAACAAACTTGAAAATGAGACCGTTAAACGTTGGGATTATTTTGTGTCAGCCATGACCCAGGTGAGCGATACAGGCTCTTGAGAGCCTCTTGTTTTGTAATTATGACTATGGTTTATACCTTATTGGGAAAAGCAAAAGCAAATGTATTTCGATGTTTATTTTTGTCATTTTTCGTGTGAAAACTTGTCAAAATGTTATTGCCTTTGAAACTTTGGAAGAATTGATTGATATATCTACAACTTCTGATATATCCGTACAAACCGCTTCTTGTACCTCTGACTGTGAAAAAAGTATGAAAATCAAACCCTTCTCGTGCTCCATTTTATTTCAATACATATGTGAATATATTGTAAACTTTCCATACATATCCATATTCTAAAGGCAAAAAAGTATCTCTTATTTTTTTCAACTGGATTCAACTGGATTTCACTTTATAAGTAAAGACAATATACATTTATTTACTATGAATGTGGAATATATGAAGATTGAAACAAATCTTCAAATCTTCATCATGCATGAAGAATAAATATTTTATTCCACTCAAACGTTCAATATGTAAAAATCCGATGATTGGCGAGATCCATGAGAGGGGTGTGTGTAAGCATACTTTTTTTCCGACGTGCAGAATTACCGGGTAGAGATAAACAACCTATTGTATTTCTATCTTGGTGTTTATTCCGTTATATGAGCCCCCCCCCCCCCCCCCCCNATCAGTCTTTTCTTAAATTTTGTAAATTGTCTTGAGAAATTCAGGCAAAAATTGACAAAAACTGCCAATATTTCTTTTTGAATCTTGTTTTTGTTATGAAATCCATCGGAACCCCAGAATTCGAATGCTGCACCCACCGGTGAACATATAATCGAGTAACTCATTATACACTACAGTCAGGAAAGGCATTGCCGTTACTGAAATAAGTTTGTTTTATTATATAGATAGCGGTGATTGGTCCAGTTTTCTCAGTTAAATCAATGTCATATTGTCATCGTTGGAAATAAAAGATTTCTACTCACCGCATGACGTCGACAATGAAGCGACGTCACAATATCTCTTCAATGTTGACGTCAAAGAAACAACTGACGTATTAAAATAAAAAAAAAATCCGCATCTAAAATTTCGGCTTATTAGTAAAAAATCTATATAATAAAAAGCATAACTAATCGACCATCATGAATATCAATAAAAATGTCACTCGTGTCAATCAACGCAGTGGATTAAACTCGTTTTGTATCACAGTTCCGTAACTCGTTTAATCCTTCTGCGATGCACGGCATTCATGACATTTTAATTGATATTCACGACAGTCAATTAGTTATACTATGATTATTGATTTTTGAAATTACATGACAACGCAAAATAATTACTGAAATAACAATGTACTTTTGAAACCTTCTTATTTAGTAAATACTGCAACTCACTCTCGTATGGCTTGGTGACAGTGAGCTTTTTCTTAACTCGGAACTTTGATATTGCTGAAGTTCACTCACTAAAATGTATGTATGATAACTCTCGTTGAATTTAGAGAATTTCGAATGAGGGGAATATATTTGGACACGACGTTCAGCGGGAGACAGGCTGTTTGTTCACAGTCACGTGTTACAGTATTGACCAATGAGAATTAGTTATTAGTTAAGTAATTAATATATAGTAGAATAACATTATTCAAATAAATGCAAAAGGCAAAATCTTTCATCATAAATTTACTATTGATTTTTATTTCCAAGGTCACTAATTTATGACACGTCTAAAATAAATTTCATACTGAAATGGACATCTCTATTCATTATTTACTTATTGAGACATATATGATATTTAAAAAGCTAGTCACATGATTCTTTGAAATTTACATAAATTGCACATATTTTATTATTGTTACACAGGAAGGGCCATTCATTTTGTGTACATAAACTCCCTTAAAAAACATGCATAGATAAATAAATTAATATAGCCACCCAATGGGCATCTTTTTAATTACCGGGGAAATATCTGAAACTTATAGTCAGAGGTCGTATAAGTGAAATGAAATGGATATATGAAAAGAAAATTATGAAAGCTGAAATGGGTAATTTTTTATGGTGGGTCTATAGAAACCAAAAGGACAATAGTTGATTCTCTAAACATTGATTTGTGAAAAGACCTCATTTTCTGACCGTATTTCCACATTGGGTGATCGAAAATTACACGTTTAGTTGCAGCCATTTCATTTCGTCACCGTGGCAACTTACAAGTTTCAATGTATGTAACCCCTAGATGCTTTGTTTTGGGTCATTTTAACGTGGAGATGGGATGCTGTCTCCTTTACATTTACCCCATTTCCTTTCTTTTTCATATCTTGACTGTCGATAGGATGTAAACATTACACAGTATGTCGGAAAAATTGTAAATATAAATTCAGAAAATGTTATATTTGGTGTACGAGGTACGCTCTCGCCAAATGTAAAATTTAATTTATATTTTTTCACTATATTATTCCAAAGGGGGTAAAATTTTCTGATATATAATGCATACAGCGGTCGGCCTCTAGATATTCATAACAAAATAAAGTAACTTATCCACTCTAAAAATTCCGTGACCATATCTAAGATTCGCTTTAAATAAATTTGAATAAACCCTAATTAATTTCAAAGTTATGTTATATGCGAATCAACTTTCTATATTTTGCAATCAATCGTAACAATAAAATTATTTTCTTCAGCCGAATGCAGCCGGAAGAAAATGGCAAGAATTATACCATCAAAGATTCAGAACAAATGAATCACACTCATTTGATGGGAAGACAACTGCCAATACAAAAGTTTATTTCGGTGACCATCAGCTTATTGTTAAACAGCATGGTAAAATCATTCACACAGAGAACATAACATTGGACCATGGTGGACAAACAGCAACAGTACACCTGAATGGATTAGGTATGGTATTAGAGTGAAGTCAAAACAAATCACACAGAATATTTAATGTAAGAAATTAAGAAGAAGCCACAATACACCTCCATAAAATATGTAATGTATTGATGTGTCGTTAGAACAATACATCATTGGGTCATGTTGGACAAAAAAGGTATTCTTCGCCTCCATAGATCGGGTACGGTATTTGAGTACTAACACAACAATAAGTACTGACGATATTACAATAAGGTAAAGCCACAATACACCAGCATGGAACATGTAATTAATTGATGTGTCGTTAGAATAAAACATACAACACTGGACCGTGGTTGACAAACAGCTACTGTTCACCTACACGAAATCCAAGAGCCCGTCGTGTGAAGAACACTGCACGTACAGAACATGAAACTTAATCATTGTGGCCAAACAGCTATAATACATATTCATGAAACGGGTGGTCATGTCTTGATAAACCACAGAAAAGGAAACAAAAATAAGACAAACAAAAAACAAACTAACAAACAAAAGAACAAACAAACAAAGAAAAACATCCACATTGATGAGCAATATCTAAAATGAGCAATGAAGGGATATGGAGTAAATACCCATGTACATACACATCTCTCTACAGGTACGTGGTAAATCCAAGCAATGGAACACTTTTATTGTTGTTTTTCATCTTGAAGTCACCGTGAGGACTTCAACAATGAGCTTTGCTGATACGTCATAGAACGTTCAAGACGGCCCCTAGCACTGGTTTGAGTGGAATTCATTGCTGAATGTCCAGAAACTCTACATCCATGTTTATTATCTCATGGATGCGGGATAGTCAACAGATGTAAAATTAACTGGCAAAGTGTTCTTACAATCGCTATCATCCGTTGCCCGACAAAAAGACCTAAACAGAAGATAATATCGTATAGTGGGCATAAGCGAATGCAAAGACATCTGATCGTTTCAATATGTATATTATGTAAGCCAGGGAAGTACGTCAACGTACAGTGACGTTACATAAACCGCGCTTGTTCGTATTAGCGTTATGTACAATTTCGGACATTCTCCTTTCTCGCAAAAGTAGAATTACAATATTATACATTAGAAATAATTAAATTAATGTTCATAAAATAAAATAAAATAAAATCTTATTAAAATGTCGATTAAAGTCATATCTTAGCAAACTATTCGAATCTATTTGTTTATAAGAATCCCGATTCACGTAATAATTGAGTCAATAATAGCAGTCTCTGATGTGGTATGAATCATGTACACAGTCCATCACTATTAATGGCTAAACTTTATAAGTCCATCTCTTGATCCTTTGAATAGCATCACGTCTTGCTTTTCGTGAGGTTGAATTGAGATTGTCTGCAGAAGTTCATTTTATCGTCCTCGATGTTTACCTCTAGAGAATACAACTTAGTTACTGGTCGAGAAATGAATCAGTTCTTCATCATCTTTATTACTGCAGATCTCGCAACACCATGTCCTCTGTGGGGTAAGGGACGTGTGTAAAACTATATTTTCTTTTTCTGTCTCCGTGTTTTATCTGTATTGTCTGTTCTGTTACATAGGCTAGTATGGTGACATTTGCTACAGTTTTTGTATTTACCGGCTGATTTGCATTTAGCAAGTTTATGGTTTCCTAGATAACTGAAACATAGTTTCCTTCTTTTCACAACGGTCATCCGTGCACCGGCACTGGTGTATTTTGTACAGTTCACTGCGAAATGTCCTGGATCATCACAATACGTGCAAAGATTTATAGTCCTCTTCTGTTCGCTGTGAATTTTCTCAGGTTTTCTTTGGATATATTTTGACTTCGGTTTTGCATGTGTCAGAAATGTAGCAGTTGCTAAATTATCGTCATTCAGTTTCTCGGGTAATGTGCCTGCCTCTAGTACATTAAGTTCATTTTATATGGCATTTCGTAAATTGTTCAATGTCCAGTTAGTAGATTTGTGTACTCTTGTCAGATTTTGTCGAATTTCCACAGGCAATTTATTGAGAACAACGGGTACAAGTAAGGACACATACGATTCATCTGTTTGACCTAAAGACTCAAGGCCGCGTACATATGTTTCTTTCTGATCATAAAAGCTGCGAAGACTCGAAAGTGAATACATAGGTGCGGGAATTTCAAGTTGTACTTGCATGTATGTTTGAACAATTTTGTGTACTTGTCCATAACATTCTTGTAGTAGTGAGATGGCCTTATCATAATTTGCATTTGTCAGTGCAAAACCAGTAACTGTAGGGTAGGCCTCGTCGAGTAAAAGATACTTAAGGTAATTAAATTTTTGAACTTTGCTAATCGTAGGATTAGAATGTATTGCAGTATCATACGAGTCCAAAAATGATTGCTAATTTAAATTATTTCCAGAAAAAGTGGGTGAATTCAATTTGGGTAATTTGAGATAGTCGCTGAATGTACTATTAAATAAGATGTGTACTATTTGTCGGTGTAACCTGTTGACGAATCTCGGTGATTGTCTGTAGTAAATGGAGCATATTGATCTGCTGGAGCGAAAGTACATGTAGCTGCGTTCGGGTTCAATACTATGGGTATCATTTCATTCAATTCCTTAAGAATTTCCTTCTTCTTTCAAACTGCATCCCACAAAATTGAAAGTTCTTTTTGAATTAACATTTCCGCTGTTCTGAATTTCCTCGAATCTGTTAAAATGTTTTGTCACAATTCCTTTGTGTCTACAGCGCTGGAAACGTGCAACATTCCCAAAATAGCGCTCATCGTGTGAATCGTGTGCGTTCATCGTGTAGATCGTTTGCGTTCATCGTGTAAATCGTGTGCGCTCATCGTGTATCGTGTATCGTGTAACGTGTAACGTTCATTGCGTGTATCGTGTAGCGTGCGTTTACTCGTTTCATTTGAATTCCGCATTTTATAGATAGGTTAACCAGTTTTTTGCAAAACACCGTTGTTGTTTATTTTTTTCAACTCGAAATATAGCTTTTTTTACAACCCCCGATTTTAATATAAAATAGAGAAGAAATGCCCCTTTCTTTATATTTATGGTTAAATTATATGACGTTTTAGTATTGCAGACACCAGTATAATATAAAATAGAACCTCAATTTAAAATAGAGAAAAGTGCCCTATCTTTTATATTGATGGTTCAATTCTATCAAGTTATAGT
>MJUU01016201.1:218112-231860 GCA_002080025.1 Modiolus philippinarum | reverse complement strand
ACCGTATAATATATAAAATAGAGAAAAAGTGCCCTATCTTTTATATTTATGGTTAAATTCTATCAAGTTATAGTACTGCAGACACCGGTATTATATACAATAGAGAAAAAGTGCCCTATCTTTTATATTGATGGTTCAATTCTATCAAGTTATAGTTTTTCGGACACAAGTATAATATAAAATAGAGAAAAAGTGCCCTATCTTTTATATTTATGGTTAAATTCTATCAAGTTATAGTTTTGCAGACACTGGTATAATATAAAATAGAGAATAAATTCTATCAAGTTTTAGCATTGCGGACACCGGTATAATATCACCTAGAGAAAAAGTGCCCTATCTTTTATATTTATGGTTAAATTCTATCAAGTTATAGTATTGCGGATACTGATATAATATAAAATAGAGGAAAAGTGCCCTATCTTTTATATTTATGGTTAAATTCTATCATGTTATAGTATTGCGGATACCAGAATAATATAAAATAGAGAAAAAGTGCCTATCTTTTATATTTATGGTAAAATTATATCTAGTTTTAGTATTGTGGACACTGGTATAAAATAGAATTATAGAGAAAACGTGCCCTTTCTTGTATATTATGTTGAAACTGTAAGAAAATTTTATTATGTGTAAATCTAATTTAAAGGTAATTGTCTTAGGTTCATTACTACGGTATGTATCCGGACTTTTTTTATTTAACTTAAATTATTTTTTTATTAACGTTGTTTATTTAAGGTCTTTCACGACTTCAGTCGGAAAGACCTTCTTGTAATTCTTCCGATTATTTTTATTATTATTATTATTATTATTATTATTATTATTCTTTTTCTTCCGCCGCAACCGATGTGCTAAAACTAAGCGACATATCATTTCGAAACTTTACGTGGTTGTTGGGTCTTACGGAGGCCAGCTCTGATTAACGCATTGAGACAGATCTATTTTTAGTAACGGAGTTTCCTGCCCGCGAACAAAAAACCTTGTTATCGCTTAAACTCGAAAACCATAAAAGATAGCTGATAAAGTGTAATGGGAAAAATGTTCATTAGGTCATGACGGAACTTCATTACATTTGGTCCGAAACCGTCCGGTATACTTTTTGGGGGGGCTATTGCCCTTTGAAGATTTTCAATTTCCATCATCGCTCAAAACTTCTAAACGGTTAGTCGTAGAGACATGGGACCTTCACCATTATTCTTAGTTGATATAAGTTACATCTAAAATGTCAAGGTCAAAGGTCATCGGTGACTTTGACCTTTGACCTTACCCTTTGTTATCGCTTAAACTCGAAAACCGTAATAGATGGCTGAAAACATATAATGGGAAAAATGTTTGTTATTATGAGACGCAACTTTTTTACAGTTGGTCCGAAGAGATTCGACGACTCTTTATATGAGTTATTGCCCTTTGAAATATTTTGAGTTTGCGTTAATGCTAAATACTCCCAAACGATAAGTCTTAAAGACCTGAAACTTTCACCATTGTTAATTAGTAATATATGGCCATCTAAAAATGTCAAGGTCAAAGGTCACCGGTCAAGGTCACCGATGACCTTAAGCCTTGTTATCGCTTTAACTCGTAAACTGTAAGAGATAGAAGATCAAATGTATTTGAGCAAATGTTTGTCTCATTGAGGTCTACATTTGACAGTGGGGTCCGAAATAATTGGACCATTCATTTTAGACCTATTGCCCAAAAACCATTTTTCGGGGTCCGATTTTAGAGTTTTTTGCCTATATTTCAAAAACTATTAAAGATACAAAGAAACTATAAGGAAATAAATTGTTCAGCTCAATATGGCCGACAAAATGGGGTCAAGGTCAAAGGTCAAGGTCCTTAGCAACAACGTTATTTGCCATAAAAGTCCTTAGCAACCATAGGCAAAAAGTTTCGTAATGTTGTAAAGAGGAAATGAATGAACCGGAAGTGACTTTCCTGTCCTTAGCAACAAGCTAATTTTTCGAAAAAGTCCTTAGCAACCATTGAGCAAAAGACTAAAAAAGATCAGAACTTTTGTTTACAACACATTTTGAACTGAAATAGACAACAAAATCAAACTCAAACATGTGATCATGGTGAAAACTGGTGAAAGACCTTGCAATTGTTCTCTGAACAATTGACCTTTGAATTAATTTATTTATTTTTCTGACAAAATTACAACATTTTAAGCTTTTGTCGACCCTACTCTGGTATTGTTACGGCAAAAAGTGGAGACAGTTCCCGGGAGAAAATTTGTAACACGCTATTTCATATGGAAAACTTTTCTTTTGTCAAAATTAACATTGGTTTTATCTTTGTGTATCGCATTGTAAATTACCATTTTATTTATGCTGTGAAATCTAGAATATCTCGACTTTTATTGCACGCAGATATTTTTCCTTTCGATTTCGTTTCATGAAAATATATAAGATTTTTTAACCGACACGGTGCACGTTACACGGTACACGGTACACGATACACGGTACACGATACACGATTGAGAACTTTCTGTATCATTCATCGTGCGACTCGTGTGCGCTCAACGTGTGAACCGTGTGCGTTCATCGTGTGAATCGTGTGCGTGTGGTAGGGAATGTTGAACGTTTCCATCGCTGTACCTCGGACGGCTTTTAACTTCGAATCCGACATTTTAAATTCTGGTCACGGTCACCAATATCGTATAGTGGGTATAAGCGAATGCAAAGACATCTGATCGTTTCAATATGTATATTTCGTAAGCCAAGGAAGTACGTTTACGTACAGTGACGTTACATAAACCGCGCTTGTCCGTATACGATTTATATACAATTAATAAGTAATTTCGGACCGACAATCACAACATATAACCAACCACAGGGCACTCATCGAGTCATTAGTTAGAAAACTTGGCATAATAAAATCATTAGATATGCGCACAATGAACAGATGGTCAGAAAAATATTTTGAAGTTACAAAAGTTATAAAATGCCAAAATTTGAACGTATGATAGTGTATCCATATGAGAAATTCTCTCAAGAACATGTACACTATAACTGAAATGTATAGATAACAACATTTCTCGCACAGGGAATCCACACTGTAGGAGAGACAAACTCCAATCTTAAATAACCAATGAAGGGAAATGGAGTAAATGCACATGAGACAAAGTCGGTACAAATACTTGGTAAAAACAAGCAATGGAGGAACACTTTTATTGTTGTTCTTCATCTAAAAATCTCCATGAGGCCTTCAACAATGAGTTTGTATATACCTCACAGTAAGTTCAAGGATGCCCCTAGTACCTTTTTAAGCGAAATTCATTGCTAGATGTCGAACAGCGCTACATTTTCTTTTGGTTTAACAAAACATGACGACAGTTTCATTGATATGTATTATACCTTGGCCATTAAGTTTCATGTTCATGTACTTTTATATATAACTCTTAGCATTAGATCCTCGAAAAAAAATTGTAAACAAAAGTTTAATGATCATGAAGTTTTCTTTTTTAAATTTAGTCTTGGGGTCGGTTCTTTAGGCTTGTTTATGATGATAGACAATGCATTGAAGCTATTGTAACGTACATGACAACAGGAATATTTCTTAATAATATGATTCCGCATTAAATGAAATATAAATATAACGACAAGTCAAAACTATTGACTTCACATTGAAGCATAATGGAATATGAACATATATTACATATGGTATAAGTTTCTATTTTTCTCATTGGCTAATACGGTCACATGATTTTAAGAATATTCAGTATATTTCAGCGTTGTTTCTAATTTTAGGTTATATTGACGCCATGTTTTTATTTTAAATATATATTGGCGCTATGTTTCTATTTTTAGTTTCTGGTCTAGTTTTTCACTAAGAAAGGTCTTATGAAAAATTATTTTCATAAATATTGGAAAACGCTTTACACATTAACAGGAGTTTCCGCCGGGGAAATAAAAGGGGATATTAAAATTTGTCTATAGAGCAACCACTGAAATCAATGAAAAAATTATTGTTGTCACATGTTTTTATTGCATGCAATAAACATGCTAAAAAAGGCTTACTTGTTTGTTTTTTAATTTGCAAATATAAGAGAACTGTCGGCATTTATTTATCCTATGAGCACTCATGTAACACATTCTAGATGATGGCAGTTCCGCACCCGCCTTCAAATAAAGGTTCTATTTCTAATTAAATTCCCGTGTATCGACAAAATTATCCTCCACCAAAATGTAATGAAATACCACAAAACTACATATGTAATATAAAAATGATGGACTTTTTACTCTGTCAATATGTTAAATATGGACCTGTTAGGAATATATTGACCTCGGACTTCGTCCTCGGTCAATATAAACCTAACAGGTCAATATTTAACATATTGACTTCGTAAAAATTCCATAATTGATAAATATAATACTTCACATAAATTTCCTTAATTTGGATTTGCTAACTGTAAGGTCGGTATTTTGATATACCTCCCCATTGTCGAGTATACGGCCTGCTCTAACGGTATTGTGACTTCATAGACGTTGCTTTAAGTACTAATACAGTTAGGATGTTCAGTATAATATAACCCGTGCTGCCTTTAATTTCAGATAGTATACTAGATTCTCTTATGATTCAATCTATTTACATATTCCTTGCACGAATAGTTATTTGTGGTACACAACGAGACTTTGAAGCTGGAGTTATATATGAACAAGCTGAATCTCTTTCACAGGAATTCCATTGGTTGAACGAGAAGTAATAGCACATCACACATGATGTGTTATCTTTTTTTCGACGCTTCTTTTGAACCACAGTGAAATCTCGTTGGACGTGATTAACGTTGCCTAGTAACGATGTTGTTATTCTAAACACAGAAAACAGTTCGGTACAAAATATTCATTGCATTTATTTATGAAAATCGTAAGAGAAATAGTTTTAATAACTCGAAAGAATTGTGTATCGTTGGATATCACCTCCCGTTATGTAATTTCAAATATAATGTACTCGCCAAAGCCTCGTTTATTATAAGTTGAAATTACATGTCCAGTTGATATCCAGCGATATACAATTCTCTGTCGTTATGAAAGTTATAATTTCCACACTCAGAAAAGAGTATCACCCTCGGCTACTGTCTTGGATGATATGCTTCCTTCGTGTGGTTATCTAGTATGCCATCCTCAATTGCAGGCAGTATGTGTGTAAAACCCACTGAAACGCTTTTTTTTTGGTATGCCAAACATTTGTTATAAATAATAATTTTGCTTACCTTATTTTCAGGAAACAATGTTCATGTGACAAATGTTGCTTTTGGGTGATGACATAGCTACGGACGACAGTATAACAATAAAATAAATTATATTTTGAAATGTTTTGACTAAATACGTTGTCTGCAGTGCATAAATGCTTAGTAATAATCTGTTTTCCCAATGATATCCAAGGACATGTATCCAAAATTGTACTGAAATGTTACTAAATCTTTTTTAATATCTAAATATACACCTTTCGTGATTTTAAAAAAGGCATATATTTTCCTATATTTAAAAATCTCTTTATATTAAAAATTCATTTTATAAATATTGTTCACAGAATAGGGATATTAAATTGACACAACTATATATAATGTATTGTCTTTTGATTCCTTTGTTGGGCAAGAGATGACAGAGTTTCGTGATAAATGTTTCATGGTTTACGACTGTGTAGATGCTATTGCTGTGGCAATTCCCTTTCCCCAGCATAATGTCAGCACATTAGCAGAGCATCTAGAAACCTCATTTTCATACCCTGCTATACACAGTGCATGGCAAGGTATTATGTGATACCCTACGTCGTCTGTCTATCTTTGTCCGTCAGTCCGTCCGTTCGTCCCCTGAAGTTTTCCGACGGAAAACGTGAACGAAGCAATATGCTGTCTCCAAACTATGTATCTAAGGTGTTTACAAAAAAATGACATGAAGTTTGATTTGGAATTTCAGATCAAAGTCCAAGTCGTTCTGAAATTTTACACCCTGAAACTTAAATTTTGTCTTAGATTCTTTTGCTTCCGCCCAAGAATTTGTGAAAGAAACTGCAGAATGTGTTTAAACTTTATATTTTAATTTTTTGATACATGTTTGATTTCTGGTTCTTGATCTTGGTAGACCTGCAGTTATGCCTTAAGTGAATTGTTGACCTGAAGTATTAATTCAAGTTCAGTTGTGGGTTCGTAGTTTTATATGGTTCTGGGATGTTGTTCATTGATAGTCTGAATTGATTTCTTAATTTAGGGCTTTGAAAAAATAACTTTGATCATGATAATATGTCTTCGAACTGCTTACTACTGAACTCGGGCAAAGTTGTATATTTGGTGTTGAGATGTTGTGGTTTAGGAGTATAGTCTTTTGGAATGTGTCTGAGTATCATGAAATGTACTATAACTATTCCTGAAATAATAACATTTTTTTTCATTTAGATAATAGCATGAAAATGATATTTTTACACTGACCATACTCAAACCTGAAACTGGACAATCTGCAATCTTCTGACTACTCGGTTCTTTGATATCTTTTTTTCACATTTTTTTTCATATTCTTCTATCTTTTGAATGTTGTTTTTGTTTCCTGTTGTTACACAACTTACAAAACATTATTTCTTGAAATTCGGAAAATTAACACGAGGTATCATATAAAGAAAAAAATGAACGATATGGAACATAAAATTAACTGGCAAAGTGTTCTAAGAAACGCTATCATCCGTTGCCGGACAAAAAGACCAAGAGAAGATAACCACAGCATATTAACAATCACCGGGCACTCATTGAGTCAATTGCAAGAACACTTGGTATAATAAAATCATGAGATGTTCATCTGGTGGTCAGAATAACATTTGGATATAAACAAAATTAACATGCCAAAATTTGAAAGCTTTATATTGAAACCAAACGAGCAATTCTCTCAAGAACAAGTACTGCATGAACAAATAAATGAGTATGGGGTAAATGTACATGGGACAAAATCCCTATAAATACATGGTCAGATTAAGCAAATGAAACAACGCTTTCATTGTTTTTCCTTCATCTTGAAGTCACCATGAGGTCTTAAAAAAGAGCAAACACTCCCATCTCATAGAAAGTTCAAGACGGCCCCTATCACCCGCTTGAGCAGAATTCACTTGCTAAATGTTCACAAAAGATCCATCTATCCATTTTGTCATGGATGCAGGGTCGTCAACTATATAACATATCATATATAACATCAAAGACTGTCATCTGTTGCCCGATGAAGGGATCAATAGACAATACAACATATAAACGATCACATGGCATTCATCGAGTTGATAGTAAGAAAACTTGGTAACTAAAATCGGGAGATGTGGGCAATATGTATTCCATAACTGAAATAAATTGATAGCACGCATCTCTAACACAGGAATTCTTTTTGAATGATTCCACACTGCAGGAGAGACAAAGTCCAGTCTTCAATAAACAGTGAAAGATATGGAGTAAATGCATATGAGACAGTCTCTACAAATACATGGTAAAACCAACCATTGGAACACCTCTTTTATTGTAGTTCGTCATCGTGAAGTCACCATGAAGCATTCAGAAATGAGCTTTGCAAAAAAATGAGAAATGGCTTTGCTTCATAAAAAAACTTCAAAACGGATCCATACCAAACAGTGATTAAGTAAGTGAAAACCGAACCGTCAGTCTGAAAAGAACAATCCAAGGACAATGGCAACGTCGGAAAAACTAAGAAACGAAGACATAACATGAGCACGGCACAGAAAAGAAAATGAAGACACGCACATATACAAAAATGAACAACACGGACCTAATAAAAAACATGGGTGATATCAGGTGCACCGGTAGAGTAAGCAAAAAATTATTTCTATTTTCAATGATAACAAGAAGTATATTGACGATATGCTTACTATTTACAATCCCCGGTTTTTAGATTATGTAGACATCATATTTCCAGAAGATCTGAAATGAAATGCAGCAAACAATGACTCAAAAAACTGTTCATTTCTGGATCTAACTATCACTATTTACTCTCGTTAGATAAAAACTAAAATTTATGATGAAAGGGATGATTTTGATTTCAATATTACCCATTTCCCTTTCATTGACGGCGACATTCCTCTAGCTCCATCCTACGGGGTGTATATTTCTCAATATTGTGTAATAGCATTTTTGATCAACAATATTTTTGTCGTATTCGGGGGTTACTTTTTTAACAGACAATAAGGATTCCTATGGGAACTAACTGTGCGCCACTCCTAGCAGACCTTTTCCGTTACTCATATGAAGTTTTTAGAAGGACTTACATAAAGAAAACATTTAGCCCAGTCCTTTAATTTCAGCTTCCACTAAATAGACGACGTTCTTTCTCTAAATAATCCAAATTTTAAGGAATATGTACATCAAATCTTTCCCAATGAGCTTGAAATTATAGAAACAACAGATTCACCTAATTTAGCCTCGTACCTAGATCTTTTGTTACATATTGGCGAAGATGGACGTATGAAATCTAAGCCTTATGGCAAGCGTGATGATTTTTAACTTCTCAGTTGTGCACTTTCCCTTTCTTGGCAGTATCATACCTACCTCTCCAGCCTATGTATTGTGCATTTCACAGTTGATTAGTTACTCTCCAGAATGTAGTTTGTACAGTGATTTTTTGAACAGAGTAAAAACACTGTCACAAAACCTGATTAGTTAGGGATTTGTTCAACCTATGTTAATTTCATCCCTCGAGAAATTATATGGCCTTCATCATAACATCATTGAAAGTTATGACGTGTCAGTGTCCCTAATCAAAGCGGACATATTCAGCTAGATTCACGTCTTCCAGGATTTGACTATACCTATTTTGACATTTTCCCGGATTGATTCACTTAAAGTGTGACGGGTGCTGTTAACTGAATAGAACATGCTTACTCTTCCGGAGCACCTGATGTTACTCTCAGTTTCATGGGAGTTCACTCTGTGAGTGCCTTGGTTTTGAATATTGCGTTTTTTATTTCTGTGCCTTTTGGTTGTGTAGCGTCATCATGGTCATTGTTTTCTCTATTCTTGTTTTTTCGATGTCTTTTGACTTCGATTTTTGTAAATACCTCTCCTTTGTTCCTTCTGTATTTTTCTGCCGTTGTTTAATGCATTTATGAAGTTTTATAGGAATATGAACATTTTGTTATCAAAATACTCGCAAAAAGCTTATTACTCAGGACATTTCTCATCAACTTATCCTCTTTTCGACGAAAATGATACTAAAACAGCTAAAAGCTGATTAGAACTTCAGTAAAACTTGGATGTTACTCACAATCTTTACGTCATAGGAATATCGAGCGGATATTCTACTGGAATCCGTCAAATTAGCCTTGTGCTCCAATGACCTGAAGATTTTACACACATGCTGGCCTCTCACTGATGCTGCCGCTTTCTAGTGAAATTAATGATGATTCTTTACCAACCCCTTCGGAAGTTTTGGGTTTGATTTTACTTCCGTAGTTCGACAGTGTCTTACCAGCAGACAAGCTATCCGGCAGATCAGCAGCAGGCACTTCTTGACCTTTGATGTTTTAAATTCACGGTTCTTTCCTATTCTTTCCCTTTTAAGATTTTGGTCATGGAGTTAGTAATCTACATGTATTAGGTTTTATTTGTATGTTTATACTACTACAGGGAAACGGGACAAATTAATTCTTTTTATTTAATTTACAGAAGTCCACTCTTTTCGTGATGTAAACTATGAAAGAGGTGTAGATGTACATTTCATTTCTTAGCAGTATAGTAAACTGATAACACACTTCATTTTGACAGCAATATAGCAAAATTGCAATAGGAGAGGAGATGTATTCGTCTACGTTTCCCGACACAGTACCGAACTAGGAGTGGGGCAACCAAAATGATGGCCATCCCCGCACTCCCATGTTTGACACAGAAAACAGTTGTTATACACCATGGGCGTAATTTTCCTCTACAATTTGAATCACATTATGGATAGTCACTATTTTTACAAAGATAGAATACAAGGATATATGGTTGCTGGGTAGAATTAAAAAAAATAAGTGATTTTGAGACTACCAGGAAGTTTTTAAAAAACAACGACAGTAGAATACCAAAGGAACAAAGCACACGATTACATAAATCAAAGTCCAGAAACAAGGTAAAAGCAAGAACACTAGAAGACGGAAGACCAAAGACACTACATGCCCACAAAACACACGAAGACTACATATACAACACAAAAAACTAAAGCACTTACAGTGTGAACTTTCAAAAACAGAGTGACATCAGGTGCTTCGGAAGGGTAAGCATGTCCTGCTTTGTATATAGCACCCGTCACACTGTCAGTGGGTCAATCAATGGGTCAATCCAGGGTAAATCAAAATCGGTAATGTCAAATCCAGGTAGACGTAGACGTGAATCTAGCTGGAAATGTCAGTTTTCATTTGTGACTCTGATATTTCATATCTATATATGATGTGGTGATGGCCATAGAATTTTGAAGGGACGAAAGTAACAACGGCTGAACATATCCCTGACACAGCAGTTTAAGTTCGGTGCTTTTGAATAGGAATTAAATATTTTGAAAATCAAATTGGTGAAAATGTTTGTCCTAATTTAAACACATTCTTAAAGTATGGTTGCTATGTAGTTTTCCAAAAAATAAGTGGTTATTGAGACTTCAAGATATTTACCAAAATTGGAATCACATTTCAGAATTCTAACTATTCAGAATTTTGTTTTTTTAAAGACTTATAGAATATGAAATCATATGCCAAAAGTTAGAAAAAGAATATGAGTCTTTGACATTTTCTTGAAATTTACCAAAGTTGGCACTGCAATCCGAAAGCTTATATCACATCTGCAGACTATATGCTACAGTTCTATTACAAAATTAAAACACGTAATTTAAAAGTGTAGTAGGAATTCCACTGACAAGCTTACTTGTGTCCAAATAGTCATCTCGGGCCTATTGTTTGCACCAAGACCAATATAAAATTTGGAAACCCTATTGCGCATCTGCACCATATATGCACCAATTCTATAACACAATTAATACGCTAAAAGCAAAAATTTAGAAGTTATACTGACAAGGTTCATCTCACGGACAGCTGGACAGACTGACGGACGGACGAAAACTTGGTAGAGGCATTTCAATAGAAAAGGTGGATTAAACAGGTTTCAAGACGCATCAAACCCCCCTTTCTTTTGCTGTAGTATCCGCCTGCAATTTTACATGGATTGCTGTTCAAAGGTCGTAGATAGCAAATGGAAATAGTCGTCCCATAATCACTATCGGCAAATTGCGATGAGATCATTATTATAGTCTTAATGATATATGCAACTGTTGAAAAAAAATCCTTATTACTGTAATGAACATTTTTAATTTTAATACAGTAATAATTTCTTTTTCGGAATCGCATCAATTGTTTAGACTATAATAATGATTTCATCGATTCACACTTGGCCGATAGTGAGTATTAAATAGAAAAAGATTTTTTATTTCGTTTTAACCTTTTTATTTTCATGTTTAGCTTCATCTGCAAGTCTATGTAACATTACAACAAATTCACATCTACAAATAATGCACTTGTTTCTTCCCGATGAATTATAAAATATATATGAAAAAAAAAAACATATAAGAGAGCTAATCAATGTCACAAATATTAAACACACCTTGGCTAAACGAAAAAGTAGGACTATGTTGACCAGAGAGGAAGCTATGGTAATGGTATAGGTATAACAGAAGTCCACAAAAAGGTCAAAATAAAGTCGGAATAAAGCCAAAATATCTCAAAACAATAAAATAGGCTAACAACTTAGTTGAAAATTATGACCCTATAAGATTTACATTAACATTAATTCCAAATAAACAATGAAGGATAGTATTGTTGATTAAATAGAGAGATACAATTTATTGACACATCAATATGAATTGCGAGGAAAATCATGTAAAACATAAATTAAAGAAGTTCTAGATGACTGGACTGAACAATTAGATAACCATAATGCAACTGGGGCAATCTACTCAAACTCCACTGTAGCTTTTGATACTGTTCAGGGTTTGTCAAATATTTTAAAAGGCTATGGTAATGGTAGTAACAGTTTTGGCTGGAATAAATAGTTTACGAATAAAGGATATAAGACTTTTTTGCTAATTGGATTGAGGTAGAAGTTATAGGTTTGTAACCTGTTTTTACTATTTTCATAAATGGTTTGCCTGAAATGGTACCCAACATGGCCAATTAGTGGCAGACGACAGCAACTACGGCAGATCAGCGGTGCTGCAACATCAAAAGAATATTCAAATGAATTATCTTTGGATTTTCAATATTTTGCTGCATGCTACTTTAAAGTGTTACCAATACATTCATAAAGATGTTTCTATGATTAGAGATCTTAGAAATTTTGCATTGTAAATTTGATCTTTAGTAGGCTTACAGATCAAACTTCAAAAGTTATACAATAATTTCGATATTTTAGACGTAGCTGTTACATATCAAGGTCTTCAGCCTCTGCGTCTCCACGAATGCAGTGTATATTATAGTGCACTCTCTATAAGCAGAGGGTCTTACATATATCTTAAATAGCTGTTTTATTTGATCTATTTGAAGTATTGCTAGAGTTGGTGTTAAACACCAATCAATCAATTAACTTACTAACCAACCAATCAATCAATCGATCAATCAATCAATCAATCAACTAACCAAGTGAAGGATGATAAGTAAATGACGAATAGGGAATAGGGAATAAGTAATTGGCGAATAGGGAGTAGGGAGTAGGGAATAAGTTAATAACGAATAGGGAATAGGGAATAATTAAAATGACGAATAGGGAGTAGGGAATAGGGAATAAGTTAATAACGAATAGGGAATAGGGAATAAGTAAATGGCGAATAGGGAATAGGGAATTAGCGAATAGGGAATAAGGAATAAGTAAATGACGAATAGGGAATAGGGAATAGGGAATAAGTAAATAGCGAATAGGCAATAGGGAATATAGAATTAGTAAATAACGATTAAGGAATAAGGAATAAGTTAATAGCGAACAGGGAATAGGGAATAAATAAATGGCGAATAGGGAATAGGGAATAAGTAAATAGGGAATAGGAATAGGGAAAACCGTACGTCACGGTTAGCGGCATTCAACAGATGTACAGTTGTAGCACGCAAATATCGGTGACAACGAAAACTCTTTGCCAGATGCACCACTAAGTCCCTATCCAAACTCCTTACCACTTTACTGACTGCAGTTAGAGATGGTCTAAAAAGCTACTGCGAAAAAGCCTATTCCACGAGCGGCGTGAATCAGATGTGGATTCTTAAAAATTCCAAAGATCTCCTTGAACAGCTCTCCTCAAACCGTCTCGCATACTGCAATAGCATTCAAACTTTTGATTTTTCTACCCTTTATACAACTCTTCTCCATAATAAACTTAAAACAGTAATTTCCGATCTTATACATCAATGTTTCTGTACCAAAAACGGAGAACGCAGGTATTCCTATCTGGTAATAGGAAAAGATAAAACATACTTTGTAAAGAACCACACTGAGTCAAACAAGAAATACAGTGAAAATGACGTGATTAAGATGCTTGAATTTTTGATCGACAACATTTTTGTTGAATGTGGAGGCCGTGTTTTTCAACAGACAATAGGGATTCCTATGGGAACAAATTGTGCGCCACTTTTAGCTGACCTTTTCCTTTTTTCGTATGAAGCAAAGTTTTTACAAGGGCTGATACAACAGAAACAAAAACAACTAGCCCAGACTTTTAATTTCAGCTTCAGATATATAGACGATGTACTTTCTCTTAATAACC
>MJUU01016201.1:203833-217879 GCA_002080025.1 Modiolus philippinarum | reverse complement strand
TGATTCGTTACTGTAGAGCGTGCAGTACATACAGTGACTTTGTGGAAAGAGCAAAAGCACTGTCACAAAAACTGCTGAGTCAGGGATATGTTCAGCCTTTGTTACTTTCGTCTCTTCAGAAATTCTATGGCCGTCACCACGAAATCATGGATAGATATGAAATGTCAGTGTCACAAATAAAAACTGACATTTTCAGCTAGATTGGCGTCTTCCCGGATTTGACATTACCGGTTTTGACTTAACCCTGGATTGACCCATTGACAGTGTGACGGGTGCTGTGCACAGAACAGGACATGCTTACACTTCCGGACCACCTGATGTCGCTCTCGGTTTTTATGGGAGTTAACACTGTCAGTGCTTTAGTTTTTTGTGTTGTCTTGTTAAATTTTAGTTTTGTCCTCGTCAGTGATGTCTGTGGTACCGATTTGTCCTTGTCCATGTTTGAATACTAAGTGATTTCAAAAACTTTTCAAAATTTCACCTTGGTACTGTTTGAGGGTTAGAGAAGTAACACATACCATGTTTCTCAATTGGTTTTGTCTCAGGGTTAGAAAATGACAATAACCAATCAGTAACCTAACAGATTTTTCAAAACATATGCTTCACTGACCGTGTGACGGGTGCTGTGTGCAGAGCAGGACATGCTTACCCTTCTGGAGCACCTGATGTCACTCTTGTTTTTTTAGAGTTCACACTGTTAGTGCTTTAGTTTTTTGTGTTGTATATGTAATGTTTGTGTGTTTTGTGGTCATGTGGTGTCTTTGGTCTTTCGTCTTTTGGTGTTCTTGCTTTTGCATTGTCTCTGGACTTTGATTTGTGTAATTTTGTGCTTTGTTCCTTCGGTATTCTACTGCCGTTGTTTTGCTTATGTCAGACATCATATTGCCTAGCTGATTTAGTCCAAGTGGCATCCTGTCATACCAGATATCAGCTTTTGGTTGCACAGTAGGTCGTTGAAAAAGAAATATGCATTTTTCGATTCAGCTTTCTTTTGTATCGAAAAAATGTCTTTATAGGACACAATTTATCATTACCGGAAGTGCAAAATACATGTGTGAAATTTAAAAATGACAGTACAGAAAAGTATTATATGTACATGGTGTACATGTACATTTCCAAATTTTATTTTACCAGTCTCTTAATAATTTTAATGGTTTCATCCTACCACTGATTATATGTTTATGTATTGCTAGTATTTCAATGTTCATAGTTGTTTTTATTTTGTGTTGGTTTGCGTTTTTTGTGAATTGTAATTTGTCGTCATTTTCAACCTTACAAAGAGAGGAATACTGGATTAGAGAATTGGGGACCGCAATACCCTACGGTTGCAATGACAATATAAAAAGTGTAGGTAATCTATCTAGTCCAGGATGTAGTTCGGTGAATGTGATGAATATATTGAATGGAAGCCAACGCAGACCACGTAGTCATGGACATAGGCACTATACTGCCCCAAGTCTGCATGACATTTCAATTAATGGTCTTCTTCCGTTCATTACCATTCTTCTAGGTAATCATCACATTCGTACCAAACTGTGTATTCCTTGCCACTTTCAAAACTTCATTCCTTCTACAAAACATGTTATGCATCATCCGTAACTGACAGCCATTCCCTAGAATACAAATTAACAGCGATTGTTTTGGATATATTTAACCACCGACTGTTCAAGCCTGTCACCACATCCACCAACAAATCTGATAACTGGACATTTATCAAAATTCAATTCGCCAATAAAGGTTTGGACGCTGTAAATCTAGCTAACATTCTACACAGCAGAACATTGACATCAAACATTCCTCCTTATTTTAATGATCAATCAGTTCCACTTATCTCATATTCCTACACTAAACCAATTGCAACTTCCATTTGTAATTACAAACGGGTATTGCGTGACTTCCAAAGTGATGACTTTAAAGCCAAACCACCTGATTGTGCTTGCTCCTCTTCCCCATTCAATTATAGTCCGGCTGGACATGTTATAACTGGTGACCTTGATATCGTCGACAACCTGAAACTACGAGATATCTTCTCAAAAGGTCCCAAATTCCGTGAGCCCCAGCACATCAACTGGAAGTGCAATTTCAAGATTTTGATGGATGCAGTTGAAGACTATGCTAGGAAGTGGGCAAAGAAAGAGAAGGAGGATGTTGAGACATTGTCCGACTGGATCAGGCCCGTAAAGTCATTAATTGTAAATCGCATCCGGCGCTTAAAAACAACAATGAAATCCAGATATCCCAATATATTTGAAGATCCCCTTGTAGTAAAAACTCTTTAAAACCACCATGAAAATAACGTCATTGTCCCTGCAGACAAAGCTTCTAACAACATACTGTTTGTGTGTAAGAAACAATATCTCGACTGCCTGGTGAAGGAGATGGGCATCGACAGTTCATCTGGAAACCCTACTTATACCCCTACTACAATATCGAGGGATGAGACTGTAAAATTCACACTTCAGTTTTAGCATCATTTGGCATAAAAGCCAATGATGAAAACAATCAACTCCCTTACATCTACTGGGTACCTAAACTTCATAAGAATCCATACAAACAGAGATTCATTGCCGGGTCTTCCAGATGCACCACTAAACCTCTTTCACAGCTCCTCACTTCTTTGTTGACCAAATGTGGATTCTTAAAAATTCAAAAGATCTCCTTGAACAGCTATCCTCAACCAGTCTTACCCATTGCCATCGCATTCAAACGTTTGACTTTTCTACTCTTTATACAACCCTTCCACACAATAAACTGAAAACAGTAATTGCAGATTTAATACATCAATGTTTCTGCACTAAAAATGGAGCACGCAGATACACCTATTTAGTTATAGGGAAAAGACCAGACATATTTTGTTAAAAACCACACTGATTCAAACAAGGAGTACACTGAGACTGACGTAATCAAAATGTTAGAATTTTTTATCGACAATATTTTTGTCGAATTCGGAGGTCGTATTTTCCAACAGACAATAGGGATTCCCATGGGAACCAACTGTGCGCCACTTTTAGCCGACCTTTTCCTTTACTCGTACGAGGCCAAGTTTTTACAAGGACTTATTCAAAGAAAACAAAAACATTTAGCCCAGTCCTTTAATTTCAGCTTCCGCTACATAGACGATGTACTTTCTCTTAACAATCCCAAATTTAAGGAGTATTTACATCAGATCTATCCAAATGAGCTTGAAAGTAAAGAAACAACTGAAACACTTACTTCAGCTTCGTACTTAGATCTTTTATTGTATATTGACGAAGATGGAGGTTTGAAGTCTAAGCTATACTACAAGCGTGATGATTTTAATTTCCCAATTGTGAACTTCCCCTTTCTTAGCAGCAATATACCTACCTCTCCAGCCTATGGAGTGTACATTTCACAGTTGATTCGTTACTGTCGAGTGTGTAGTTTGTACAGTGATTTTTTGAACAGAGCAAAAACGCTGTCCCAAAAGCTGCTTAGTCAGGGATTTGTTCAACCTATGTTGATTTCATCCCTCAAGAAAATATATGGCCGTCACCATAACATCATTGAAAGATATGACGTGTCAGTATCCCAAATGAAAGTGGACATTTTCAGTTAGATTTACGTCTTCCCGGATTTGACTACCGACTTTGACATTTTCCTCACAGTGTGACGGGTGCTGTTAACAGAGCAGTACATGCTTACCCTTCCAGAGCACCTGATGTCACTCTCAGTTTCACTGGAGTTCACACTGTGAAGGTCTTTGTTTTGAATGTTGAAATTTCTGTTTCTGTGCTTTGTATCTGTCTAAGGTCATTGTTTTTTTGTGTCTAACGTCATTGTTTTCTGTGTTTTCGTTTTGGCCGTGTCTTTGGACTTCGATTTTTGTAATTTCACTCCTTTGTTCCTTCGGTATTCTACTGCCGTTGTTTTATAATACAATCTTGAGTCAATATCACAATTTCTTGACTCAATATCATAATAACATATATCTTGAGGCAGCTATGGCGTTCCATAATTTTGGGCTTTGTGAATCAAACATACGGTACATTTTCTGAAGATCTATTCACTGTCCCTTACGATATCAATGTCCCTTTTACTGAACAGAGATCTGTTAATCCCATGCCTTAGCGTTTTGAAAAAAATGATTTCTTGTATAATGTTCCGTCCTCGGTTCTTGCTTCAGCATAGAATTTTAGAAAAGTTTTGTTCAAAGTAGGGGTCATAGTTTTCAAACTCGACATCAAGTTCTTTAATTTTTCACTTAAATACTTGGGTAGCAGAGTGTTTATATTGTGTATTTTTAATAATCTTGTAATTTATATTTTGTTCTATTTAAGATAAAATACATTATTAATATTTCAATGGAAAACGGGTTTACTTAATTTTGAAATGTAATTTCTGTCAAAGGTTAAACTCTTATGACGTATTTTACTTGAAGCTTATCTTTTGAATATTCAGTATTTGATCACGTTTATGTTTTGGACAGTTTCATTGGGAAGTTCATTTTTCGCGGCTCTTGTGATTTTCTTTGTCTGACTTGGGTAGATATACCAAAGATTTCGAACAGTGAAGTTGTGTTTACCGCCATATTCATCATGTTATAAATACTGATATTCTGATCTGCCACTTTAAAATACTTGCTCTGGACATTGACATTATGACATTTAATATTATGGTATATCTGGTATTATTTTGGTTTGTTACCTTGAGATGTAGAAAATAATTGTTGTGCCATATTAATCCTGTTTCCAGTGTATATTTCACTCCACAAGTGGTAGTATATTCAATGACTTATAGATGACTTATAGTATGTTTTATGATACTACTCACGGCCATAAGTCGCCCAAACCCTTTATATTTGTAAAATAGACATATCATATATGGATTCCATATACTTTAATCATTCTAAAACGATTGGTCAAGGTATTTAAGTGCTAGAACGTACTGTTATGGAGACATAGGCCCTTAAAAATCAAAGATCGGACGTAAGTCGGCCCTTAATCAAAACTTTTAGTAAAAGGTTCATATGATATATAAATTTGAGGTATCTCTAGGCTTCTTAATTGATTTGTATAGGTGTTGGAATGTTTTGAAATACTATTATGATAATTTCGGCCTTTGAAAATCATAGTCGGCCCTAAGTCGGCCCTAGATCGGCCCAAGATCAGTCTTATTCCGAACTATTGATAATTTAGTCATGTCATATATGGATTCGGGGTATATTTATACTTCTGAATCGGTTGGTCACACTGTCATCTTCATATCGGTTCAGTAAGAGATTTCACGTTATTTCATTTGATCTTGATGTTTTCGACGAATGTATCGCAGTTTTGTGGTCTTTATACGGGTTTGTGCTGCTGCCGCCACTGCCGCCGCCGCTAAACCACCAATGGACACTCCTCCCCTTCCGTAAGACCCTCTTCTATACCTTAAGGTCCCTCCTCTCAACATTAAGGCCTCCTCCTCTCTTATGGCTTCCTACCTCCCTTAAGGCCCTCCTCTCTCCCTTATTACCTTCCCCTCCTCTTAAGGTCCTCCTCTCAACGGCGCAAAACCCTCCCCTCCTTTGAAGGCCCTCCTCCTCCGAAACGTGAAATGAGCATGTGAGCACAACAAAAAACGTACTCGTGAGCACTTGTGAGTCGTGTGAACATACTCGTGGGTCATGTGAGCAGTCGTGGGTAGTGTCATAAAACAAGAAAATCCATTACTGAAGAATCTCACCAACACAATTGTCGACCCTCCATTAGAAAAGCCCTACCACCACAATAACCACTATCACCACCACCACTACCTCCTACTCCTCCTCCACCACAATAGCCCATCATCCCACCACCAACTCCTCCTCCTCCGAAACATGAAATGAGCACGCGAGCACAACAAAAAACGTACTCCTGTTAGCATACTCATGAACATAAACTCGTTCTAAATCACGAGTAATCTCGCCTAAGTCTAGATGAATTCAACAAACCAAGGACAGGTGATACCAAGGCTTTAGCAATGAAATCACCTTGGATAGATGATGGCAAACCTAATAAACCAAAGCAGAAGGCGAGACCATTGACAATTCCTTAGACAGGGTTAGGGCGAGGCCAATGAATATACTATTAGAACAAAAGCTCCTCGACAAATCCGAAGCCATAAATATACTATTAGCTCCTCGACAAATCCGAAGCCATACAATATACTATTAGCTCCTCGACAAATCCGAAGCTATTAAATATACTATTAAAACAATAGCTTTTCGACTAATCAAAAGCCATACAAAATACTATTAAACCAAAAAGCTCCTCGACAAGTCCGAAGCCATAGAATATTCTATTAGCTCCTCGACTAATCCAAAGCCATAGAATATACTATCAAAACAATAACTCCTCGACAAATCCGATGCCTTACAATATACTATTAAAACAATAGCTCCTCGACAAATCCGAAGCCATCGAATAATACTATCGAAACAATAGCTCCTCGACAAATTCGAAGCCATAGAATATTAGTACTTAAACACTTGAATAAGCGAGACCAAAGCTAAGGCGAGACACATATGGCGAGGCCTAAGGTCAATGACAAACTGAAGTACTTCAGCTCCTCGACAGCTCCTCGACCATTCCAAATATAGTGAGATATATCGCACTAGTATAGTGTCTCCTCAACTGCTCCTCGGCTAGCTCCTCGACAAATCCGAACTGAACGGTACATATATACTACTTTGTTACCACTGGGTCGGTGCCACTGCTGGTGGACTGTTAGCTGTTTTCTTTTTATTATTCTTTTTTTTATATTTTATATTTTGTGCTTATTTAATGCGGCCTACTTTTTAAAATTTGTTTATTACATGTTAATTTTGACCATTGCACTAACATATATTTTACCATACGAGGTACGAATAAAACGGATTAGCGAAAACGTACTGTACGAGCACCGAGTAAAAACGAATTGATTTGGTACTATGTATAACTATCGATTTTAAAACAGGTGTGTCTTTTAGACGCTCAACAACTGATTTTACACAAATAATCATAACGGCGTGCTTGACCTTCCCAATATCTCAGCGAATAAAAAGGCAAGAGAATGACCTAAGAAAAGAATTGTCGGTTTACAGATAATCTTCTTTGCCAACGACCTAGGGCGAAAATGCTAGTAAAGATACTCACTGGGATCGGGTTAAAGTTAAACAGTCCCTAAAATGGCGGATGCTTCTTATTTAATGTGTTTAAACGGCGAGAAAACGGATATTTTTTATATTTTGATGTTTTTGGGTATATGTCAGAATAAATACAAATAAACAAACGCTGCATAACCCTTGCAGTTACTAAATTAAATAAGCAACTTTAAAAAAAAGTAGTCTAAAGCACCTTCTGTTGGATGACCACATAATTAGCAACCATTGTAAATTCATTTGAAGCAAAATAAGAAAGGTAAAAATAGGCCACATTTTAATAGGTGAAAAAGGACAAAATATACAGGTTAAAAGATAATAAGAGAACGGCTAAAAATCAGAAGAAAGGAACAGTAAGTATGGCTCAAATTATCGGCCTAATGGCTAAATTATATGACTACCAGATAAATTTTGCTAAACTTCAGTGGTTTAAGGTTCTCTCGTTCTAGCAGAACTATTATTTTGGTTTTCCATCCGGTTGCCTCATAGTTTAAGCCATAAGGCCGAAAATATGAGCTTTTCTTTCTGTTCCTTTCTTATAATTTTTAGCTGTTTTCTTTTTATTACTCTCTTTTCATATTTTATATTTTGTGCTTATTTAATGTGGCCTACTTTTCTTATTTTGTTTATTAGATGTTAATTTTGACCATTGCACAACATATATTTTTATAAATTCGTTTTATTCGATACTCGTCCGGTTTGTTTCAGCTGAAAGTCCGGAACTCGAACGATTTATCTCTTCGGTAAAAGTCGGTAAACATTTAGTATTCCGTACATGAACGGATGCAAGACGGACAAGTACTGAATGAATAACGTATATACAACGCATGACAACCGAACAAAAGGTAAACCTACCGTACATTCACAGGACATTTTGTACGGTATATGTACGTTTCAAGTTTTGAACATGTTCAAAATTTTTATCGTACAAAACTTACACTACCATACTTGAACCGTATTAACCGGATAAACAAAGGACGACAAACGTATTTGAACGGAGAGGAACGGATATAATTTATATTTTCATACGTTCGGCGTTCGTTTGTATAATAAGGTGAAGTGTAAGAGGGGGCTGTAGTAAAGAGTACATGTGACAATCTAATTTAATACAGCATATCTACTTGCACTGCGTAGAAACCGAATTATACCGAAAAGAGAAAATACAAATATTTACATACAAATTGTAACGAATCAATTGTTCGTTCCAAATTGCCTGTTTACATATATTTTGATATTTCACGAAAGGATATGGAGTAAATGAACATGAGACCATAACACAAATGTTAACTCCAACTGCAATAATTTTAATGAGCTGTATGGCCATTTCGGAAATTAATTCCTCATCAGCAGCACTAGAACCCAAACAAAGGAAATCCATAATTTCAAAAAATGTTTAAAATGCATGAAACCAAACGAAATCCGAATAATCTTTAATATCAAAAATAGCTAAGGACAAAACTACGATGGAAGGAGTTCATCCTTAGGTTTTAGAATTCACATAAATTTAGAAAATAGTAATCGAACAAAGTGTACACATGAGATATTATCTCATGCACAAGTACACCATATCTAAGAAAAATAAAGAGCATACATCTCTACCACGGGGAATTGTTTTACCAACTCCACACTGCAATAAAAGACAAACTCCTGTATTAAATATTTCACGAAAGGATATGGAGTAAATGAACATGAGACCATAACACAAATGTTAACTCCAACTGCAATAATTTTAATGAGCTGTATGGCCATTTCGGAAATTAATTCCTAATCATTGAATATGTTTAATGGTACTGTACTTTGGTTTAATCATATGTATCAACCACTCATACAATATGTACTTTTGATATATTTTATTTATGAAATAGTAATGTGATATTAATATTGATTGATGTGATATTTTTAATGTAGTACATTTGTAAGAACTGTTATTATTTTGACTTATAATGTTGTTTTCCAGATTTTCCCTAGACTTATTGCTGAGGCCTAAAACCCCGTCTATTACATTTGGTGCCCACACGGTAGTATTATGGATTGATGGCACAGTTACCAGTATATGTGGGGTACGTCATCATGATGTGTTTCCTGTTGTGATGCTCAGATGTTTGTTGTGACATGCGCAGATATTTCTCTTTTGTGATGTCATGTCCTGAAGTCCAAGATGCCATGTGCTTTTATTTACACCCTGTTCACGTGTTTGCTTGACTTTTTACCGGAAATCAACATTGAAGATCTAGCTGTTGAACTTGAAGTTACTTTAGTAACTTAGACTGTTTGGATTTTTTATTTTTGGGAAATCCGACGTTATTTAGTTTAGTTTATTTGTGTGTACTTATTCATTTTTATTTGGACACTTCATTACTGTATGAAGTGAACCATTTGCTTTATTGTTGCATACCTTTTTTTGTTTATACCAAGTTTAAAACTTAGTAGTCACACTTTTTTTCCAAACATTTTTGACATTTATTTTTTTTAAATTTTTGTACATACACTCGGAGATGGTGACACTTTAAACTTACACAGTTTATTGTTGTTTGATGTAGTGTATATGTAGTTGTCTATTGTGGAGTGATTATAGAGTATTGTCAGAGTTTTGATCAAAATTTTGATTTTTGATCTTTACTAATTTACTACATAATTAAACATTGTGGTGTTTAATATGGAACTGTTGATAGTAACAATAGAAGTATAATTTGATAATAGATGTAGATGACCATATAATTACTTAGTACCTGGAAATAACGGTGGAATTGTAGTTTTTGGTATACGAGTGTTGTTTGTTTTTCACTCTTTATAGTACTACTTATCTCTTGCTTACCTAGCTTAAGTGACTTATTCGATAGCGTAATGAGCTCCAGTTATATATTTAGGTTTAGCGATTTGATTTAGTATATTTTTGTGTAAAGGAGTCATAGTAGTTGTACGAGTTATCATTCTTGACTCGGAGTTATTGTCTCTTGAGTTGATCATCGTAGGTTGTATTTACTCCATATCCTTTTATTCACCATTTACGACTGAAGTTTGTCTCTCCTGCAGTGTGGAGTCCGTAAAACGATCCCCCGTGCGAGAGATGTATGCTCTCTATATTTTTTAGTTATGGTGTACTTGTGCGTGAGAGAATTTCTCATATGGATATACTATTGATACTTTCAAATTTTGGCAATTATTTTTGTAATTTTCGAAATGTAATCCAGACCACCTGTTTTAAGTGCCCACATCTCACTATTTTATAACGCCAAGTTTTCTTACATTCGACTTGATGGGTGCCCTGTGTTTGTCTGTATGTTGTATTTGTCCACTAGCTTAAGACACTAGTGCTTTTGTCTGGCAAAGGATGACAGTGCTTGTAAGAGCACTTTGCCAGTTTAATTGATGTTTGTTGACAATCCCGCACCCATGACCAAGAAAGACATGGATGTAGCGTTGCTCGACAATTAGCAAAGAATTCCGCTTAAACCGGTGCTAGGGGCCGTCTTGAACTTACTATGAGGTATGAGCAAAGCTCATTGTTGAAGGACTCATGGTGACTTCAAGATGAAGAACAACAATAAAAGCGTTGTTCCTTTGCTTGTTTTTTACCATGTATTTGTAGAGACTTTGTCTCATGTGCATTTACTCCATATCCTTTTATTCACCATGATATTAGTTTAACATTAGGTTGTTGTCTTATACTTCGATCATTGGTACTTGCTGATTGTATTGGCAGCCCTTGAGTTTTACTGGAAGTAAGTTACTTATTTAGAATTTTCATATTGTATTTTTTCTGTAGTTCGAAGTGACTTTTGCTTTAAGCGTTGAACTTTATTTTTTTTTGAAGAGAAACCACTTTATTTTTTTCTTCGCATTGAAGTCTGACGAGTTTTTTCAACTCACAGGTACACTTGACTTGAGCTTTATGCAGTAAGTTTTGTGCTCGATTCACACTTTAGTATTTCATATATAGTTGTATAGTATTGTATTGTATTGTGTATATATATACATTTCTTTTTAATCTGATTGATATTGATTTTGTGATTACTTCTTGCACTTGATTTGTGCATGCTTGATTTATATTTATGCCTTCTTTTATCATGTTTTCTATTCAGTTTCAGATTGTCATCTGAGTCTTTTTTCTACTACTTAGATTTGTGTTTCTTATATTTACTTGATATTTAGTTTTTTTCATTTATTTTGAAGTTTATAAAAGTATATAAAAGTTTAGAAACCATAGTGACTTACTTGATTACTAACTGAATTCTTTATTGTAGAAAGACGTTCTAGATTCCTCAAGTTTTTGATTGCTTTTCAGATATTCATTTTATTTTATTTTTCAGATAATTTGTTTCTCTTGTAGCTTTATTTCTTTTGTAGATTGCCATCAACGACACTTCAAAAAGGTTTGTAATTTTTATTTCTTAGCTTTCATTAATTGTACCTTTAATACCATTCTGAATCTACTTACCGTACTGGAGAATGTAGGACCTTAAGCAAGCCTTATCACCCAGTTTGTGGTGTACTTCAGCACACTGACAGAGCTGCAAAACCAACTGCTCTGGACATTTACCCTTCACTGATTTCATACCAGTACAAAGGCAACGCCATCATTCCAGTTCACATTAGCAACGTCACCACTAGAACTATTACAGTGTCGGCAAATGTCATTCTTTGCGAACTGCAACCAGTTTCCGTTGCTGACATGGAGATACCTAAGGACACTAAAGACGATGTACTCAAGGACGTCAACCTACCATCTACCCTAACAGATGAACAACTGGAGCAAGGACTTCAACTACTGGAATAGTTCAGAGATGTCTTTAGTTCCTCTGACACAGACATTGGCTACATAGATGCAGTCAGACACAGGATTGAACTTGTGGAGGAAGTGCCATTCAAACAACGACACAGACAAATTCCTGCTTTGATGTTTGATGAAGTTCGCGACCATCTACGGCAACTTCTTGAGCTGCAATTATCCGTTGCCCGCACTCTCTCTCGTCATCCAACGTTGTGTTGTGCCGAAAGAAGGATGGTAAACTGCGGATGAGTGTGGACTATAGGCAACTCATCACCAGGACAATCAAGGACTCCTATGAAGTGATCACAGCGTCGGAGCTTTGGATGGAAACAACCTCTACACCGTCTGCGATATGAAGAGTGGTTATCACCAGGTCGAGCTTGAAAAGACACACAAAGCCAGGACAGCCTTAAAAATTGGACTTTTGGGCTTTTACGAGTTTAACCTACTACCATTTTACCTTGTGAACAGTCCGGCAACCTACTAGCGTCTGATGGTGCAGATACTGGGAGATCTCAACATATGCTTCATCTACCTGGGCGACCTGATCATCTTCTCGGACACTTTTGATGAACACCTGGAAAGACTGCAGATGGTACTCCAGAGGTTAAGAGAACACAACCTGAGGTTGTCTCCAAAGAAATGTGAATTCTTCAAAGACAAGGTGAAGTACATCGGCCACATTGTCTCTGGTATGGAACAAACCACAGGAAGAAGCTTTTCAACAGCTTAAGAAATGTTGTCTGAGCCATTCATATTTTTAACCCAGTGTACAAGGAACCATTTGAGTTGCATACTGATGCATCCATGCTAGGCCTATGAGGGTCACCAGGACCAAGACGGAAATAAAAGGGTCATCGCCTATGCAAGCAGAGGCCTCAGCAAGACCGAAAAGAACTATTAAGTCAATGTTGGAATTTCTAGCTCTTAAATGGTCAGTGACACCTTCACAATGGTTACAGACAACAACCCGTTGACCTATGCTCTGACGACTGCTAAACTGAATGCCACAGGTCATCAATGGATTGCTGCGTTGTCCAACTATAACTTTAACATTGTCTACAGGCCTGGTTCCAACAACGCTGATGCAGATGCGCTCTCCAGACTGCCAGAACTTACCAACAGCAACATCAGAACAGACACTGTGAAAGCCATTTGCAACCTACAGCATGCACAACCATTCGCCAAGATTCTTTCCGTGACAACAGCCACCAGGGAGGATCCTCAATTTTACCATCTCAACATCTAGTTAACATCACATCAGAATAGAATAGAGGTGATTACATCGGTGATTGGATTTACTGGGTCGACCAACATCGTATACCCCAAAATTTATAGCTAGAGCGTTCACCATGGAATAGTTGGTTTTTTGAACAACTACGACAAACATCATTGATGGAATCCAACGACAATCACTACTGTAAGAATACCCATTAATGTACCATGAAATATACCCATTAAAGTATGTCTATTAATTATGGTTACATTTAATGGTATAATTTTAATGGCTTTGTCCATTAAATTGATTTTCTNAATTGTAACCATAATTAATAGCACCATTACTTTTTCGAGATATTTAATGGCCATTACTGTATTTTAAATGGCATTATTTTTTTGTTTGCTGTATTTTAATGGCCATTAAAATATCAATTAATTTTAATGGGCATTAAATTAAGAATTATTTTTTTGTCTGGTGTATTTTAATAAGCATTAAAATAACAATTATTTTTTTGTTGGATGACCATGAAAAAAGTAATGGGTACACAGAATAAGTTAATGGCCATTAAGAACGTGAATTGCAGGTTTAATAGTTTAAGGGCCATTAACACCTTAAATACCTGGTGTTTGTAATTTCAATGGCCATAATCTCTTAAATGGCACGATATTTCAAACAACTGACATTAACACATGTACTTATTGTAGACAAACTTTAATGCGCTTTATACTTATGATGTTTATATCGTGTTGAAAATCAAAAATGCATCTACAATATAGTCAAATCTGCATGAGTGGGGTCTTTTTAATGAACAACTGCCTACAAAAAACTCTTACCAACAACATGAAACCTCCATATAAAGTACAGTGCTTTTAAGGGTCATCCATATTTGTCAACCATTTTCCAAAGTGTGCAAGACACACACTTTTGCAACCCCCC